>JAWPHD010009562.1:0-102415 GCA_037043455.1 Cyrtodaria siliqua
GATAATTTCAGTATACCCTTTGTCACAGCTGCGGACATTTAAAATTGAACATCAATATCTTCACCAGCCTTATAGGAACAGCCATGGAATTATGTTGGACATCAATATCTTCACCACCTTTACACGAACAGTCTTGCAATTCTGTCCTACATGAATATCTTTACCACCTTTACATGAAAAGCCATGGATGAACAGCCATGGAATTCTGTCGGACAGGAATATCTTCATCACCATTACATGAACAGCATGGAATTCTGTCGGACATGAACATCTTCACCACCTTTACATGAACAGCCATGGAATTCTGGATTATTATATTCGTTTGATAAGGAACACTCAAAAACAGTAAAAAAGGAAACCTGATCTGCAGCTGCATGATTGTTGTTACCTAAATAACAGTAAAATCATTAATTACAATTACAGAAAACTAGTTTTCTCTGAACCAGTCCAAAATATGTTCGTTTATTTTGCCATATATAATATATTCTCATGTGAAACCTCATATATTTCTCATATAAAACGTTTCATATGATATAAAATAAGTTTCTTTTTTATGCCCCCGAAGGGTGGCATATAGTAATCGCACCGTCTGTCCGTTTGCGTGTACACTCATGTCCGCTTCATAACTCTGACAATAATAGACGGATTTTCAAATAACTTTACACAATTGCTCACCACAACAAGAAAACGTGTCGCGCACAAAATCCAGGTCCGTGGCTCCAAGGTCAAGGTCACACTTGGAGATCAAAGTTCAAAATCCATTCGTCTATACAATCGTCTCCGCTTCATAACTCGGACAATAATCAACGGATTTTCAAATAACTTTGCACAATTGCTCACCACAACAAGAGAACGTGTCGGGCACAAAATCCAGGTCCGCGACTCCAAGGTCAAGGTCACACTTAGAGATCCGAGTTTAAAATCTGTTCGTCTATACAATCATCTCAGCTTCATAACTCGGACAAGAATCAACGGATTAACTTCGCACAATTGCTCACCACAACAAGACGTCGTGTCGCGAAAAAAAAAAAAAATAATAATAATTTATGAAATTTTTAAAAAAAAAAAAAAATTAAATTTTTTAAATTTTTATTGTTTGCTTCATAACTCTGACAATAATGGATGGATTTTCAAATAACTTCGCACAATTGCTCACCACAACAGGGCAACGTGTCGCACACAAAATCCAGGTCCATGGCTCCAAGGTCAAGGTTACACTTAGAGATCAAAGGTCAAAATCCGTTCGTCTATACACGTGTCCGCTTCATAACTCTGACAATAATGGATGGATTTTCAAATAACTTTGCACAATTGCCCACCACAAGACGTGTCGCGCACAAAATCCAGGTCCGTGGCTCCAAAGTCAAGGTCACACTAAGAGATCAAAGGTCAAAATCCGTTCGTCTACAATCGTCTCCGCTTCATAACTCAGACAATAATCAACGGATTTTCAAATAACTTTGCACAATTGCTCACCACAACAAGACGACGTGTCGGGCACAAAATCCAGGTCCGCGGCTCCAAGGTCAAGGTCACACTTAGAGATCCAAGTTCAAAATCTGTTCGTCTATACAATCGTCTCCGCTTCATAACTTGGACAAGAATCAACGGATTTTCAAATAACTTCACACATTTGGGCCATCCTTAAAAAAGTGTTTGTTTGCTGTGCTCCGACCGACCGTCTAAAAAGGTCGCGACCGTTGTTGTTTTTTTAGCCTTTTCATAATTTTTTTTTTTTTTTTAATTTTTTTTTAATTTTTTTTTTTTTTACTAAAAAATTATTCGTAAAGAAATATTAATGAGGTTATCCACAGACTCCATTATCATACATTGAGAAAGGAAATTATTATTTGTAAAAATGCTTAACCAGGACCACAGAAAAAAAAAAAAAAAAAAAAAGAAAAAAAGACCTACCTACCTACCCACTAAAAAAAATCAGGGTCGGAGCACAGCAAACAAATATTTTTTTAAGGATGGCCTTGCTCACCACAAGACGTCGTGTCGCGAAAAAATAAAAATAAAAAATAATTTATAAATTTTTAATAATTTTTTAATTTTTAATTTTAATTTATTTTTTATTTTAATTGTTTGAATTTTTATTTTTTATTTTTTTAAAAATATATCTGTTGGTTTCATATTGCTCCAAGGTCAAGGTCACACTTACAGGTCACTTCGGGGGCATTTGTCACTTACTGTGACATTTCTTGTTAAACCAGTAACAATTTGCATATAATATTCATGAAAAAATATGGCTTTTGTACGATTCATATATAAAAGTTTTTTTAAAAAAATCCTGTTCTACCCTTGTATAGAAATCATATGTTACTTTTGTGTGGCAAACTAGGTATTGATATATATAAAGTGCCATCACATGACCACCTTTGGAAAGTTGTTTCTTCTTTTTGGACAATAAATTCTAATGTAGCAACTAATTTAGTGTCTCTTGAAAAAGGCTGTTGATAAGCAATTATAATGCGTAATGTGTTAAAATAATCAGTTATAGGTTATTATGGGCTTGTCATTCACGTTTTACTTCAGGGGCGGATACAGGATTTTAGTGTGTGGTGGAAGCGGGGATTGGGGTGGAGGAGGGGATAGAGGCGCAATTTTTAAAAAAGTTATTTTTCACACGAATTTTCAAAACTTCTCAGTTTTTGATGGGCACGCTTCTGGTGCCCTCCTTGAATCCGCCCCTGTACTTTACTATTATTCTTGACGTTATATAATAATTATGACATTTGATTGGTTCTTTCCTCTGTGTGGTTGCCGGGGTAGAATACAACCACTGCAATCTCACAAAAACACGGTCACATGCAGAGGGGGTTGCATTTGGGGATCACTGGGGTCAAGGTCACTGTTTCTAAAAATAGAAAACTGCTTTCCCGTTCAATAACCAGTTATTAGAACTTGGGATTGTATTTGGTGTCACTGGGGTCAAGGTCATTGTTACTAAAAATAGAAAAAACAGTTGCTGCTCAATAACTTCAGTTAGGAATGAGATATTGGCTGGAAACTTGATGGTTAGGTAGCTTACATGTATATGAAAAGGAAGTTTGGGGTCACTGGGCGCAAGGTCACTGTTACTAAAAACAGAACTTGGTTTCAGAATATTTTCAGAATTGGGCCCATTGAAATAATTAGTCGATGTTTCTTTACTTAGAATTTTGCTTTAATTTAATTGCTCTTGTGTATTTATTTTTTATTAACTTCAACTTCACTTTTAAAGCAATTTGTTTATTAAAAAAAAAAAAAGAATAATGCATTTAAAGGGACACATGGCAATCTTGCTTATTTTCAACCGAAATTTGGAAAGTTAGAAGCTTAAGCATACCTGATACGCACTTTTTACACTAAAACGGATTTCTGGAAAAGTAAATAACTCTTAGAAGTCAAATTCTAAATTAATCAAAATTATCCATGTTTTATTATCGTACACGATGTACAGGTATTACAAATATTAATGACCGAGGTCATTTTACTTAATGCAATTCAAAACTTGGTGGACACCATTAAGGTAGTTTAAAACTACACAATATTTAACAACAAAAGAGAAAAAAAAGAGCTGAAGATTGTGGTTTGTCCCTTCTATATATTCCATCTAGTAATATAGGCCCTATTCCATTCAAGTACACTAAGTATGAATGAAATGTGGACAGTATGTGAATGGTTATCGCACCGAACGATGTTTATAAACACCATTAGTTCTACATATGATTCACTGATTGAAAAATTACTACTTAGAAACATTAAATACATGTACTTGATTCATACCCTTTTGGAATACAAACACCGAAATGAAAATTCAATTATTAACAAACTCAATGAGTATATTTGTCATTAAAGGTATAAAAGGTCGAAACTTAATGATTGAATTTTATGCTGAAAACGATATTTGTATCTCGGGAACTTCATATACAACTCGCAGAAAGGGCTTGTTCAGTTCTCAAAACACAGATGTATATGTGGTTCTTTTTTTTGTGTTTTGACTCCTTATAATCTTTAACGACAAATTCTAAACAAATTTGAGTGGAATAAGGCTGTATGTATGTTTATTGTTTAATGTGTTAAATTGTTTGTTTTGTCTACATGTTTTTAAATAAATATTGTGAATATAACATACAGTGGATGTTTTTAATTTTTACCCAGTGGCAGTAATAAAATGTGTTGTCCTATGAATTATGAGGCGGTGTGGATAAACAAATTGTTGAACCCATGAAACAAGATAAAAACAGCAGTTAATTTGATAGTGACATCTCCGTTGCTTAACAGTTCAACATAATTATGGTCTTATTTTGACTGCATTTTTCACCTCTACAGATCACAAAGATCAACAGAGCTTAAATGCGTTGGGCATACGTGTGTCTGCAACTTGGATTTTAATGTCCAGTTGAGCCGAAGTAAAAACTGAAATTCAAAATGGCCACTATAGTTATAGATTTGCAAAACACAATTTCAAAAATCTAAAGTTGTAACCTTTACCAAAATGGGCGTAGCATGTTGTTAAGCAGCTACTCGGAAATTTGCAGTTAGAGAAAGGACACAACTGTGATACTGTAATCACAGTACACTTTGTAACAAGAAATTCATAAATGTTGAAGTTCCTCTTTGAAAAAATGAGCCATTTCTGTGCTGTTTTTAACGTAAAGAGTTTGCAAAACTTTGCATCCTAAGTTTGCTCTTATGCGTACTCAATCAATAATGAAACTTTGAAGGAATACTATTTGCTGTGTTACGTGGTCTTGCATGTTTTGATTAACAGCAGCATATTGTACATACAATATATAGCGGCAATTCCCGACTTTTTTATTTCAGTATATGAATAGGTGGTATATTGAATACTTCTTGCCAGATAATTATTAACAATAACTAATATTGTTTTAACCCTAACATAGTAGTACATGAGCTAATAAAATGTGTTGCTTTTTTATTCGCAACTTAAATAATAAAGAAAAATGCACACATAAATGAGTCTGGAGCGTCTAATCAAATAAAATAAATTATTTGGAATTAGCAAGCAAATATAACCTCATATAAAGCTTTGGAACCGACAGCACATCTAGTAATTATCATAAGAACAAATAAAAGGATATACTGTTACAATGCAGAGCATGTAATATATAAATAAAACAATATTTATATATGTTCTCATCACATCAGACAAACATAACAGCTCAGGTTACGAGCATAACACTGCACAGATACATATTTAAAACATGATAATAAACAAGTCGCAAAAGCTATACATAAAATGGAAAAAGATGAAATTGTTGAATACAGCATGCAAGCAAACAAAGCGATATATTCAATACAGGCTTGAATACAACATGCAGACCATCCTCACTACTCAGCACCGGAACAGGGCATTCAAGATTTAGTTTATACTAAATGTTTCCCAGTGGTGTTTCGATGGACGTATTGATATGTTCTACCATTCGTTTGTTAGGGTTTTTTCTCCTAAGCTCACAACGTTTTTCAACAGTTGTAGCTGAAGTGGTGCTCTTGCAGGGAGAGATATCTAGATAGATCTCATAGTTTTTCAGATCTTCAAAAAAAGCAAAAACAAAAAACAAAAAAACACTGAAGAATGAAATATTTTGGAGTTGAACGCTTATTTCCAAATTCTTTCGCAAACAGCAATAATAGCATAATTTTTTCTACCATTCAACCATCAACTAACCGTTTGATATATATTTTGCATTGCCTACAGTACACGGACATGCATTAACTGGTAATGAACAAAGCCCAACGCTTTCAGACAATTAATTTTTTTGAGAAATGAGGACAAGCTAAATCTTCAATAAAGCGTTGGGCCGACAGAACTCGATTACTGCTGGACTCTATGATATTCCCCACAGTGAATGCTTCATTAACCAGCTGAAAGCTTTTAATGCAGGGCAGCACTCTGGGTAAAACATGGCTGTGTACAAACTTCAAATGCCACAGAGAAGCTCCATTCCCTGAACTGGCGAAGAATATTTGATAAACGTCATATAGACTCTCCCTTGCTATAATTCATAATTTTGATTGAGCATCATCAAAAGAAATGACCAATCAGTGACCAGAAATAAGACTTAACCAATACATTCTGGTAGGTGATAAACTCGGTCTTTATTCTTGAGGTTCAACCAAGTTTTCTCTTAAAATTAAGGTATCTACAGTGTGATTCTTTTAAAACCCTGCCTATTGCCTATTGCATGCACATTCATGCAAATTGATTCAATATATGTATCTTTTAAAATCAAAATCTTGAAAATTATCATCTTTTTACTCTGCCAAAGATTTTTATTTTACTATAGAACCTAAGGATAAAAACCGAGTAACACAAATTGTATCACCTACTGAAAATGAAATAAAATCTCAACATCTCTGCAATGCAAAATTATGAATATCAACAACAATGTATCACACTTAAATACTTCTTGATACTGACAGACAGTCTAGATCAACTGCGACGCTTATTTGTTTTTAAGACAAACGTCTAGACAAGACCTCCTGAAAAAGTTTGATTTTTGCCGATACACTGGTAAGGTTTCTGATTGGCTAAGACGGGAACACCTGCAATCCAAGATGTACAGAAAGGCGGAAAGACAATAAATATATATATAAACAAAGAGGGAAACTTCATCATTATATGGACGAACTAAATGCGGATGGTAAGAAATATTTTAATAAAACATAATAATTACGGTCACGTGGTTCCAGTTTCAAATTTGTTTCTGCACAACTTGTCAGGACGCACGTTTACAATAAAGAGTCGATGATGACCAAGTCTATCCAGACACCAACTTAAATTTTAAGTAACGGGTACAACATCCGACTACTACAAATATTAACGCTTAACCCGCTACATATATATAATGGACTGTTCATTCTTTGAATTAAGACCATTACATTTGTGTGACAAAGGGGTGTTTTGTGGGGAAATGACTGATCAGCAGCCAGTGTAAACTTTACTCGCAGACTGATCTGGGTTTACAATGGATGCAAAGGCTATTGTAGTCGTGCTTAGCAGGTTAAGGGTTAATATTTCCCCTGAACAATAGCTCACTGGAATGCTCTACCCCCAGACATCCCCACCCTACACAAAATAGAGCTGTTGGAATTCTGCAGTCAGCAGAGTGGAACATACCTCACAATAAGTGGTCCCAGGTATGTTTGTATGTTTAACCTTACTAACCAAATTATCACTCCTTTTATTAGTCCCCTACCGGTGTGTCACCGCACCGGAGGGGACTATAGGTTTACCCACTGTCCGTTCGTCAGTCCATCCCACAAATATGGATCCTGCGATAATGAGAGAACTGCATAAAATATTTTATTAAACTTTGCATGTTGGTAGAGGGCAATGAGGAGAGTATGCACGTCATTTTATTTTGTTGATTTGGCAAAAAAAATGTGGTTGCTATGGCAAAGGAATTAGTAAAAATACACAAAATATTTTTGATAACAAAATAATTGCTTAAGATAAGTTAATGAAAATGTGTGTGTAGGTAAAAGGGAGTGAGTAGATCATGCGCATCATTTCGTTTAATTAATATGTCAAAACAATGAGGTTGCTATGGCAACAGAAATTGTAAAAAATGCACTATTACTAAAAATAGAAAAATGTTTTCCGCACAATAACTTTAGTTAGGAATGAGATATTGAAAAAAAACACAATTTTATGGGTGCAGAGCCTACATGAACAGGGAGCTTAGGATTGCATTTGGGGTCACTGGAGTCAAGGTCACTGTTACTAAAAATAGAGAAATGGTTTCCGCTCAATAACTTTAGGTAGGAATGACGTATTGACCTGGAACTTGGTGTGTATGTAGCTTATATGAAAAGCCAGTTTGGGATTGCATTTGGGGCAACTGGGGTCAAGGTCTATGTCACTGTTACTAGAAATAGAAAACGGGTTTCTGCTCAATAACTTTAGTTAGAAATGAGATATTGGAATGAAACTTTATGGGTAAGTAGCTTATATGAAAATGAAGCTTGGGATTGCATTTGGTGTTACTGCGATCAATGTGACGGTCACTGTTACTTAAAATAACAAGAGGTCAATGACCTTGAAGCTCTACTGATTGATTTTGATTTCAGGAAGTAGTCGCTACAAACTGGTTTTTTGAAAATCTATTTTTAGCCGTGGTGGCCATCTTGAATTTCCGGCCGACCTGAAATTTTGCTAGGATCAATTAGACATCAAGAGTAACATTCCTGTGAAGTTTCATGAAAATCCGTCAAGTAGTTTCAGAGGAGTAGTCGCTACAAATTTTCATTATATAACTCTATGTAAACAAAGATGGCCACTGACAGCCATGTTTAACATTGAATCAAAATAATGTTCGACTCGGATAACCATCATGTCATGCTGATCATTTTAGAAAAAGTCCCATATCAATATCTCTTATAGTTTTCAAGAAGTAGTCGCTACAAACTTATTTTTTAAAAATCTATTTTTAGCCATGGTGGCCATCTTGAATTTCCGGCCGACCTGAAATTTTGCTAGGATCAATTAGACATCAAGAGCAACATTCGTGTGAAGTTTCATGAAAATCCGTCAAGTAGTTTCAGAGGAGTAGTCGCTACAAGTTATCATTATATAACTCTTATGTAAACATACATGGCCACTGGCAGCCATGTTTAACGTCGAATCAAAATAATGTTCTACTTGAATAACCACCATGTCATGCTGATCATTTTAGAAAAAGTCCCATATCAATATCACTTATAGTTTTCAAGAAGTAGTCGCTACAAACTTGTATTCTGAAAATCTATTTTTAGCCATGGCGGCCATCTTGAATTTCCGGCCGACCTGAAATTTTGCAAGGATCAATTAGACATCAAGAGCAACATTCGTGTGAAGTTTCATGAAAATCCGTCAAGTATTTTCAGAGGAGTAGTCGCTACAAGTTATCATTATATAACTCTATGTAAACAAAGATGGCCACTGGCAGCCATGTTTAACGTCGAATCAAAATAATGTTCGACTCGGATAACCATCATGTCATGCTGATAATTTTAGAAAAAGTCCCATATCAATATCTCTTATAGTTTTCAAGAAGTAGTCGCTACAAACTTATTTTTTAAAAATCTATTTTTAGCCGTGGCGGCCATCTTGAATTTCCGGCCGACCTGAAATTTTGCTAGGATTAATAAGACATCAAGAGCAACATTCCTGTGAAGTTTCATGAAAATCCGTCTAGTAGTTTCAGAGGAGTAGTCGCTACAAGTTTTCATTATATAACTCTATGTAAACAAAGATGGCCGCTGGCAGCCATGTTTAACGTCGAATCAAAACGATTTTCGACAAGGACCAACATCATGTCATGCTGATCATTTTAGAAAAGTCCCATAGCAATATCCCTTAGAGTTTTCAAGAAGTAGTCGCTACAAACTTGTATTTTAAAAACCTATTTTTAGATTTGGCGGCCATCTTGGATTTCACATCTACATGAATTTTTGCTAGGATCAACTAGACTTCATGGGCAACATTTCTGTAAAGTTTCATGAAAATCTATTCAGTAGTTTCAGAGGAGTAGTCGCTACAAAAAAAAAGTTAATGGACGGACGGACGGACGGACGGACGACGGACGCCGCACCACGGCATAAGCTCTGCTGATCTCTGATCAGTAGAGCTAAAAACAAGAGGACCAAGAGGGCCTGTGGATGCTCTACTGGCTAAAGATAAAGTTTATTTATAAGGGGCCATAACTCTTTCAAAATCATTAACCGGAACATGGCAAGATACATGCAGCTAGGCTTGGTATTGATCATCCCTACCAAGTTTCGTTGAAATCCAGCCAGAGGTTCAGGAGAACTAGTCTGTATAAAGTTAGTGTTTTAAAACCTTTAATGGGTCATAACTCTGCCAAAATGCATTCAACTGGAACATGACAATGAAATTAGCAATTTTGCTTGGTACTAACCATCCCTGCCAAGATTCGTTGAAATCCGGCCAGGAGATGAGGAGAATTAGTTGGGACAAAGTTTGTGCATTAAAACCTTAAAAGGGCCAAAAATCATTCAACCAGAACACGGCAATGACAGGTGCAACTAGGCTTGGTACTGATCATCCCCCGCCAAGATTCACTGAAATCTGGCAAAGAGTTCATAAGAGACTAATCTTGACAAAGGTTGTGTATTAAAACATTTAAAGGGCCATAACTCTGCCAAAAATCATTCAACCTGAATATGGCGATGATATGCACAACTTAGGCTTGATACTAATCATCCTTGTCAAGTTTCGTTGAAATCCGGCTAGGGGTTCAGGAGAACTAGCCCGGAAAAAGTATCAAAACAATTTAAAGGGCCATAACTCCGCCAAAAATACGTAAACCGGAACATGACGATGATATGCACAACAAGGCTTTGTGCTGATCATCCCTGCAAAGTTTCGTTGAAATCCGGCAAGGGGTTCAGGAGAACTATTGCAGACAAAGTTTGTGCATTAAACCCTTTTGAAAAGGCCATAACTCTGCCAAGAGCTGCCGGAGAACAGCGCAGCTCGACTATTCGATTTATCAGAGAATAATAAATTTATAGCTAGAATATACCATCAGAAAACAAGGCTACAACAATGTGGGGTGGGGTTGGGAGCACAACATAACTATGTGTAAAAATTGACCAAAACTACACAGAAATATGTAAAAAAAAAAAAAAAAAAAAAAAATTCTAGTTTTGAGTGGGGTGCGGGATTGGGGTGGGAGAGAGGCGGGGGTGGATGGCGGGGGAGTGGGGGTGGTGAGGGTAAAATATATGTGTAAGAAGCTATGTAAGAATTCACCAAAACAACACAAAACTATGTAAAACAAGAGGTCAATGACCTTGAAGCTCTACTGATTGATTTTGATTTCAGGAAGTAGTCGCTACAGACTTGTTTTTCGAAAAATTATTTTTAGCCGTGGCGGCCATCTTGAATTTCCGGCCGACCTGAAATTTTGCTAGGATCAATTAGACATCAAGAGCAACATTCCTGTGAAGTTTCATAAAAAAATGTCAAGTAGTTTCAGAGGAGTAGTCGCTACAAGTTGAAGTTTTTACTATATAACTCTAGGTAAACAAAGATGGCCACTGGCAGCCATGTTTAATGTCGAATCAAAATAATTTTAGACAAGGATCAACATCTTGTCATGCTGATCATTTCAGAAAAAGTCCCATATCAATATCACTTACAGTTTTCAAGAAGTATTCGCTACAAACTTTTTTTTTAAAAATCTGTTTTTAGCCATGGCGGTCATCTTAAATTTCCGGCCGACCTAAAACAATTCTGGGATCAATAAGACATCAAGAGCAACATTCCTGTGAAGTTTCATAAAAATGTGTCAAGTAGTTTCAGAGGAGTAGTCGCTACAAGTTTTTACTATATAAATCTATGTAAACAAAGATGGCCGCTAGCCGGCCATGTTTAAAGTTGCATCAAAATAAATTTCGACAAGGATCAACATCATGTCATGCTGATCATTTTAGAAAATGTTCCATATCAATACCACTTACAGTTTTCAAGAAGTAGTCGCTACAAATTTATTTATTTTAAATCTATTTTTAGCCGTGGTGGCCATTTTGAATTTCCGGCCAGCCTGAAATTTTGCTAGGATCAACCAGACATCAAGAGCAACATTCCTGTGAAGTTTCATGAACATCCGTCAAGTAGTTTCAGAGGAGTAGTCGCTACAAGTTTTTACTATATAACTCTATGTAAACAAAGATGGCCACTGGCAGCCATGTTTAACGTCAAATCCAAATAATGTTCGACAAGGATCAACATCATGTCATGCTGATCATTTTAGAAAAAGTCCCATATCAATATCACTTCTAATTTTCAAGAAGTAGTCGCTACAAACTTATTTTTTAAAAATCTATTTTTAGCTGTGGCGGCCATCTTGAATTTCTGGCCGATCTGAAATTTTGCTAGGATCAATTACACATCAAGAGCAATATTCCTGTAAAGTTTCATGAAAATCCGCCAAGTAGTTTCAGAGGAGTAGTCGCTACAAGTTTTTACTATATAACTCTATGTAAACAAAGATGGCCACTGGCAGCCATGTTTAACGTCGAATCAAAATGATTTTTGACAACGACCAACATCATGTCATGCTGATCATTTTAGAAAAAGTCCCATATCAATATCATTTATAGTTTTCAAGAAGTAGTCGCTACAAACTTGTATTTTAAAAATCTATTTTTAGCTTTGGCGGCCATCTTGGATTTCACATCAACATGAATTTTTGCTAGGATCAACTAGACTTCATGGACAACATTTCTGTAAATTTTCATGAATATCCATCCAGTAGTTTCAGAGGAGTAGTCGCTACAAATAAAAGTTAACGGACGGACAGACGGACGGACAGACGGACAGACGGATGGACGACGGACGCCGCACCACGGCATAAGCTCTGCTGATCTCTGATCAGTAGAGCTAAAAAAACATATATGTGTAAGAAATGACTAAAACAACAAAGAAATATGTAAAAAAAAAAAGTGTGGAGGGGAGTTTGGTTGGGGGGGGGGGGGGGGGGGGGGGGGGGGGGGGGGGGGAGGAGGGAGCCCATGCCCTAATATGGGTGAAGTAATAAGATGCATAATGCTATAACAAATCCCAAACCAAAATTATAGATATATACATGCTTACATGCAAACCTAGATCTGCCTTTATTGCACATTTTATGGGCCATCACAATTTGAGTTCCATGGGAGCCCAAAATTTGCAGAAGACAAAATTACTTATCCAACCCTTTACAACATACTATAAGGAAATCAATTCCAAAATTGAGTTCAGCTAGGACAAGATATGTAAGAGATATAGACCTGTAAACACAGCTTACACGCAAAATTTGATGTGAAACATACATATTTTAAGGGCTATCAGAATTTGGGTTCCAGGAACCAAAATTACTTAAGCAGCCCTTACGATAATGCTATAAGGAAGCTAATGGCAAAATTTGGTTGTGCTAGGGTAAGAATTGTAAGAGATATAGACTTGTAAACACAGCTTACACGCAAAATTTGATGTGGGACGCCGACGCCGACACCAACACCAACCCTGACTCCGGGGTGATTACATAAGCTCTCTTATTCTTCGAATAGTCGAGCTAAAAATCCTTCAACTGGAGCACAGTGATGATATGCACAACTAGACCTGGAACTGATCATCCCTAAAAAGTTTTGATTAAATCCGGCCAGGGATTCAGGAGAACTAGTCAGGACAAAGTTTGTGTATTAAAACCTTTAAAGGGCCACAACTCCACCAAATCATTCAACCGGAACACGGTGACTATATGTAACTAGGCTTGGTACTGATCATCCCTGCAAAGTTTCACTGAAATCTGACCAACTGAAGGCCTTTTCGTTTTAATGAGGCCAAAATATAGCATATTCAGAACATCAAGGACCATAACTCCGGTGTAAATGGTCCAATATGTCTGGTTTTTTAACTGGTCCGAGATTTCATTGATATTAACAATCTGGTAAAGTTTGGTAAAGATCGGATGAATAATAAAGGCCCTATCGTCTTAACGAGGCAAAATATAGCATATTTCAGAAAATCAAGTGCCATACCTCCGGTGTAAATGGCCGATATGGCTGGTTTTCGAACTTGCCTGAGCTTTCATTGCTATTAACAATCTGGTAAAGTTTGGTAAAGATCAGGTCTTATCGTCTTACCGAGGCAAAATATAGCACTTTTAACTAAATCAAGAGCCATAACTCCGCTGTTGCTGGTCCGATCTGGCTGGTTTTCTAACTTGTCCAAGCTTTCATTGATAATTAACAATCTGGTAAAGAAAGGATAAAAAATGAGGCCCCTATCGTCTTACCGAGGCAAAATATAGCATTTTTAACTAAATCAAGGGCCATAACTCCGCTGTTACTGGTCCGATCTGGCTGGTTTTCGAACTTGTCTGAGCTTTTATTGATATTAACAATCTGGTAAAGTTTGGTAAAGATCGGATGAAAAATGAAGCCCCTATCGTCTTGAGGCAAAATTTAGCATCTTTAAATTCATCTTTAAATTCATCACTACTTTTATTAATCCCCTACCAGGGGACTATAGGGGAAATTATAAAGAATTCCTTGAACATGCACAGGTAACCAGCTTCTCTGTCCACCAGTGAAATGGGAAGAAAGTGCATTCAAAACATGGAAAGACAAAATATTCATTTATCAGAGCAAAACAATGGATGGTACTAATAGAAAAACACGCGTCAAATAAAGTCTTCCATTTTTATTTCATTTAATAAACACAATTACAATTTTAAAACAAAACAAGAGTGTTTAATGTTGATTCACGAATCTATGTTATCTCCAACAAAATAATTACTTAAAATGAAGCATATTCAAGTGTGAATTTACATCTTGACATACAAATATTTGCATTTTATGCAAATGACAATTTATAAAATACATTATTTTTATAAAAGAAAAGTTGAACTGTATGTTCATGATGAGTATAAGGATGATATGAAATGTATTTGGTCTTCCACAAAATGGTCATATGGCACCAATGGTAAGGACCATTTGTGGCCCACTATACATTTAAATATGTAGCATGGGTAAGAAAGATTCTCATCTGTAGAAGTGCACAATTGCTGCAAATTCTGTTGTAAGCACTCCATAGGCACTGTATCCACGTTGATTATTTTTCTACCACCATCTTCATGGTATTCCGAAAACCACGATTAGTATGACCAGTTTAATGAACATGACCAAAAAATACAGAATGAACATGGCACGTATTTTCGAGGAAGCCTTCCACTTGTAGAGATATACAGTGGCTTCTTTATTCTTGCCTATAACCACATGGGGTTGATGATGATGATGATGATGATGATTGTGATGATGATGATGATGATGATTATGATGATGATGAATTTGGTAATGATAATGCTTTGAACAATAAACAATGTAATTGAGACATAATATCTAATAATAATTTCAATCATACTCATGATGGTCATGACTGAAACAAAAAAGATGATGATGACATTGATTGACATAATAAAACAAGATCATGAAAATGCAACCATTGCTCAAGATAATTACTCAGAAAAGTTGATAGCAGATCATTTTGATGAAAATAATACCTATTTTAATGAGAAAGTCTGCCTGTTGGCTATAAGTGACTCTCCTATACCGTCATGGAAAAATGGGCACTACTTTTTGCTAAAATGCAAAATAGAGTATGGAACTTGTGGATAAAGACCCATCCACATTTTGAATGGATTTGAATAATGTTGAAGATATGATTGCAGAAAACTTCTACACAAATGGTGATGACGTCGCCCTCATCATCGCAAAGGGATACCTAATTCTCGCCACCTTCTTTGAAGGTTGAGAAAAAGGGTTCCTATCTCAATATTACAGATTGTATTCTTTATTCTGTATTCAATAATTGGTTTCCTTATTACTTGCTCATTTACCAGACATCCGTTTCTCAAGTCAGTATTTTTTTATAAACTAAATGGTACAATAAACTCTGTATAACTCTTGAAATATATATAAATTTCAACATAATGATCAGCTATCACCTTTGACCATTCTACAATTAATTTTACCAGTAGAAATGTCATAGAAAGAAATATCTAATTGAAAAACTGTACATCAGATCTGATATTTAAAAGAACCAATCAACTGATAGAATTTCAACCAAAGAACCAGTCAATTGATAGTATTTCAACTGAAGAACCAATCAATTGATAAAATTTCAACTGAAGAACCTATCAATTGATAGTATTTCAACCGAAGAACCAATCAATTGATAGAAATTCAATTGAAGAACCAATCAATTGATAAAATTTCAACCAAAGAACCAATCAATTGATAAAATTTCAAATGAAGAACCAATCAATTGATAGTACCGGTAGTTCAACTGAAGAAACAATCAATTGATAGAATTTCAACTGAAGAAACTATCAATTGATAGTATTTCAACTGAAGAAACAATCAACTGATAGAATTTCAACTGAAGAACCTATCAATTGATAGTATTTCAACTGAAGAACCTATCAATTGATAGTATTTCAACTGAAGAAACAATCAATTGATAGTATTTCAACTGAAGAAACAATCAATTGATAGAATTTTAACTGGCACAGTGCGAAAATTTCACAAAATATTTCCTAACTTTAGACAAAACATATCATGAAGAGTTTTATAGATACAAGTTTCATTCATGTCAAATCCCATCACAAATTTAATTTTCTTTCCAATAATAGTATTTTTCTTTCTCTTACATTTAGAGCAACAAAAAAAAGTTTGACGGAGACTTTGACGTCAAAAACTTGATTTTTAAGAGAAAAGCGAAAAATTATGACATTTTTAACTTTAACATATTTTTATACAATTTCTTATTTTGAAAATAAACATAAATTATTATAATACCATTTTGCTATTCACTATGAATCATTTGAATGTATTCACATTAAAATCAGTGAGAAGATAGAAGGAAAAGTTAAGGTGCCAAGTTGGTTGGTTACTTCATTGGTAAAGATAGGAAGTTTCCTATCTGCTTATTAATATGTCTGTGATTATATGAGAATCAGATATTAAAAGTTGACAAATATTTGCGTTCATGAAAATTACATGAAAACATGTGTGGTTTAAAACTGAAACTGTTCTCATATGGAAATTACATAAAACTCCTATTATATAACTATCATATAACATGTTTTATATGAGAATTCTATGTGGCTTGTTTTATATAAGAATAATATGACAATCCACGCATATTCTTATTATATATGACAAACTTGCATATGTACATCAGATCTAGAGTAAATGTATAACAGAAGATTCCATGAACATTAAACTGTTCTCAAATGAAAAACAACTACACTTTCCACAATTCCGAGAAATCACATTTTTACAATATCAAGACTTTTCTTTAACATACAAGTATAATGGGCAAGAAAGAAATCCTGTAATTTGTATCCGATTTATACATCAATACTTGCTAGTGATGTTGCACAGCAGGTTTGGCGTACGTAGGTTAAAGATTTTTAAAAAGTAGGCGACACAAATTTTACAATATTAAGAAGAATTAGAATTATAAAGGCAAAAACTCCTGTAATTTTTACCAGATTTACCTGCCCTTGCTTCTTACGCTTGATTACATGGTAATGATCTTGCACACCTAGTTTGATGTACATAGGTATGTTTTTTGAAGATTAGGAAACACAAAAGTGTGATGGCCGACGGATAAAGTGATCCCTAAGTGTCAGCCATGATACGCAGGGGACACAATAAACCATTTTCATAAATCTGAACAAAAAAAACATTGTCGTGTACTTTAATAAAGAGTGTTTTTTTCTCACATGAAATAATTATATATTTTGATATTTATATTTCTCTTTTTATTTTGTTTTAAAATTTAGTTTCTTTAACTTAATGTACCACAAAAACCACATACATACATGTCCTTACGAGTTAAAACATGTTTTAGTTAAATGAACACATGGCAAGCTGGATTTCCTTAACAACTTGCATATTTGAAACACATAAATAATTCTAATTCTATTATAATATTACTAATTGTGGATTTTATTTCACTAAGGATATATTTAAACCTATGGTAAAATATAACTAAAAAAAAATCCAAATTGAATTATATTAATGATATGCAAGCAGGTTGAAACTCAAAACATTACTGGATTAATCCGTCTAGGTGCTTATGTTAATGCTTGATAAATGCTCGAGATTGCAGTATGTTCCTTTAACAAGAGTGTCTCCATAAATTAACAACAAAATTCCAACATTAAAAACACCATCCTGAGTTGGGAATCTTATACAAGGTATATCTATTTACAAAATACAGCTTGGGCGGCCACAAATACTCAGAGTATTTGAGTACAAGTCCAGTATATAATATCAATCAACCTGACCCCAGTCAATCACTCTTTACTCTATAGTGTTGATATCAGTTTGCTGATCATAATTGCTTTGAGATATAGACATGTACCACTATAGTCATAAAATATTTTGCGCTACTGTCATTAAATAAGTTGTACTATAAACAATTTTTTAAATCAATTTAGAATTATTATATTATTAGATTTTATTTTTTCTAGATTTTATAAACCTCATTGCACAATGTCAAGTAAAACCTCAATAAGTTCTGAGAATGGAATGAGTTTTAAATTAACTGGTTTCATTGGTCTAATTTTTATCTCTGAACCAATCAGACTGCTTTAATCATATTTTCATTTTGTTGTTTCCATCATGACATCACTTTCTGGTATTATGACATCCCGTCATGCTGTTATGATGCCACTCGGTGAGTTCTGAGAACTAAATGAGTGTTTAAATTGCCATGAGAAACAGATTAAGTTTGTATCTGTCGATGAGTAATGAGTTTCTTGAAACCAAGAATCATAAAATTCTAAAATTCTAAACATAAAATAATTCTAAAATTATTTAATGCACTGTTTATAGTGAAATACACACTATATTCGGTCTAGAATGAAATACTGGTCAGTCTATAGTAAAATACATACTATAGGCAGTCTATAGTGAAATACTACTGTTGGTTTATAGTGAAATACTACAGTTGGTCTATAGTGAAATAATATAGTCGGTCTATAGTGAAATATTATAGTCGGGTCTATAGTGAAAGACACATTACAGTCAGTCATGAGAAATGCTAGTCATTAGTCACACTATAGTCATGAAATTCATTTAGTCGTGTAACAAAATACAGTCGTATATAGCCTATAGTGTCAATACCTCTGTACGTAGATGTGCAGCGGGGTGAGCTACACTCTACTGACTTACACCATTGTCTTTGCCTATAGCATCATTATCTCTATATTCATCATAACTGCTTTAATTGTTCGCTAACTACACTATCAATAACAGAATACATGGATAACGAGCTTGACTGTAGACTCAATTATGCACATAGCCGCTCTATGATTTCATCAAAGTCTATGATTCCATGATTCCATGAAATTATGCATGTAACTTTGAGAAAACTTTTTCACGTGCATACTTCCTTGAAGTCTTTATATACCCGATACTTGTTCACACATTCACAGAATTGTTCAAGTATTTACATGATTTTCAGAGATTCTTTAAATGTTCACATTATTTTCTATGATTTTGTCTTTAAACCCTTTGTCCATTTTGTCTTCTTGAGCCTCTTCCCACAGTTTCCGCAATGTTTTCTTCAAGCGCAACACAGTTAATCTCGCCTTCGGGTTTTGATTCCAACATTCCCGCGCTACTCTGGACAGTTGAGACAATATCTGTGAAGAGATTTATTATAATATTTGTAAATAAACATTCTCTCATTGGTTAATGATCTAAATTCAGTTGGTTCATTAAATCTGAAATGCACTGGAAAACGTGGCGAATATCTTTAAAAATAGACACAGGGAAAATCAGAACAATATTTGTTTGCAGTCAATATCTCATCATATCCAATCACCTCCAATGACTTAAAATCCTGGCATACCAATCACAGCTATCATGGCTTTTTGACCAGCACAGTATGACGCTATCTAACCGAGAAAAATCTTTATGGCATCCGAGTTCCTTTATAAATCTTTTCTACGTTTCTTCAAACTTTATATTGCATCACTGATATTATTCAGTCAATTTTGTCTCAATGACCCATCCTTAAACAAGAAAATGTGTAGAACCAATGGATGACCCCGAAATGTATCCTCAACTTATATGGCTGCGTATCACCCCAGCAGTATTCAATTTGGGACATATCGGTTAAGAGAAACCAATATGTATAAGAAGTTTATGAGTTATGCTCCCTCTATCATTGGGTAAAGTTTCATTGCAGTCCCAGAAGTAGTTTTGAAGTTATGCTCCAGACAAGAATTCTAAGTATAAAATTACAAGGGCAATAACTTTAATCTGAATGAGGACAGAGTTATGGTTCTTGCACTTTGCACTTCCTTCCATTGCCCTCTATCATTCTGCTGAAATTAATTGCGGTCCCATAAGTAATTTTGAAGTTATATTCCGGACAAGAATGAGAACGACAGAAAGACAGACGGACGGACAGAACGACGCCAATATGCTCCGCCGCAAAATGCCTGGGAGCATAAAAACAATTATTTGCTATCTGCCAACCAGGATTTATAAGCACTTGTGTAGGTGAACCACTTACTGGGTCTGAGGACCATCTGTTAGGTATAATGGGTCTGTATTGAGCCACCACGACCACTTTGCGCATGTCCTCAAATGAGGGATCTGACGGCACCATGTCCCAGAATGGAGGCTTGTAGTCCTCCACTATACCTGCAACAGTTGCAATAAATGGATTATAAATGATCAGACAAGTGAAGCACCAACAGTAGTGCAAATGCCGGATCGCATTCAACATTTCAAATGAAAAATCTAAGTAAAAGTGGGGCAGGTAAAATACATGACAGATATGGTTCTAATAATATAACATTGCGTAACGTTAATGAACATGTGTGCCAAGTTTCAAAGTTTTCCGACAGTTCTTTTTTGGGAAATGAGGAAAACAAAACTTTAACCAAAACGTCAAAACTCGTAGACGGACGGACTGACAGAAATTGGATTTGCTACGTAATCTGGCTAACAAGATATAATACTTACTATTAAAGGACCCTTTGTTTATATTAAAGGTTAATCTGTGATACTTAACAGTAAGGCATGTATAGGACCCAGTTACACCAGCCTTTTTCAGTACAAAGTATAGACATATTAAACAAAATTAATAATACAAAGCTTTTTTTTTTATTGTGTTTTGTTTATCAAAGTTTCAAAGAGCATTTCAAAAAGTCAAAATCTGTATTATGGATTTTGTAAAGAATCTCTTTTTTTTTTAAAAGCCAGTTCAATAAAATTACAGCTAACTTTTAGGCAGTACCAGATGGACAATTCAATTTGTACAAAATGATCTTAATAAATAATTAAGTTAGAGAAGAAGATTTTGCGTATTTCAACTGGTTCTTGAAAAGAAGATTTTAAAGGTTTCGACCGTTTATATAATATTAATGGTGGCCATCCTGGAGAGTGCGCTTACCTAATTTGACCAAAGGTGAAAGCTATCAACATGTGAAGTTTGGTTAAAAATCTTCTAAGTGGATTATGAGGAGGTCACTGAAGAAAAAGTCAATGACTGACTACAACAGACGGATAAAAACAGTCACAATACCTTACTAGATGGACTGGCTCAGGTGAGCTAAAACTCGATTTATCACCTCACTATTGCTACATACCTTGTGAATAACATCTTCTTGCAATCTCCCATAAGACGAGTGAAAAGGCATAAATATCTACACATTTAAAACTGTCAAAGAATTCCGGGTTTAACGTCTCATCTAAAAGTTCTGGTGCCATATATCTTTTTGTGCCCACTTTATTGTTTGAACCTGGAATAAAATGTTTGACATTTCAAAAACGATTACCTGTTAAGCCTGTTGTCAGACTGAGACAGTTGATTGTCTGAGTGATAGTTTACATACAATTATAGATTACTGGTAGGAGAAAACGACATTTAAGGGGACTGCATGTCTGTCTAACTGACACATGGGAAGCAGGAAGATTTGGACCGCAGACAGATAAACATACCGCGGCTCTGCACCATGACATAAGCTGTAGATTAATAATTCTATTTCAGACTCGACTTACATACGTTATTTTACATTTATGTCGGTCAACTGCTACTCATAGCTAATGTTTGTATTGATATGCCATACCGACTTTCAATAAAATCTTGTATCTTGTAACAATTTTTATTGTGAATTTTTATATTTAGAGCAGAGGCCTCGACTCGTGGAATAAAATATTTGTTGTTTTTTAATCTGAATTTGCCAATAGAGTTTAGACAAGTATCTAAGATATTTATTATTTTAAATACCTAAAACAAGAAGAGTTCCTAATATAGGATATATAATCAGCTTTTTTCTTGCATACATGTACATCCCTAACCACACACACCATCATTCTGATTTTTTTGGGCGCTTGTTACAGCCAAACATTTTTCAGCATATACATCCAGTTTTAACCGAACCTAAACTAGACTTGTCGTCCTTTGGGGCTGACAAATATATCCCCATTTCCCACTGAGTAAATATAAATCATTAACAGCAAGTACAAATAAACTCTACAGGGCTTTATGCTGATAAAGCTGTGAAGGATCACAAGTTTTCTAGGCTATCGCTGAGCATTATCCAAATAGCCATAACATCATGGCTCCCATTATCGTGGTATATCGTGTGGAACGTGAACTGCGCTACAACCATTCTTAATTGTTCTCGATTTCAATGACCTCTGAATTCAGTAATATATCATCTTTGTTTACATTAACAAAATTGTCTCCCGTTAATCACTTTTTACCGGATGTCGTGAACTATTCCGATTGGGTCGGAAGATTCCATTATTGATAGAGGGTCCCCATTATCGGGGCAATTCGAAAATTGATTCAAATGAGACATTTTAAGGGTAAACCATGTTGTGAAGTTAATTAAAACTTTATTCAGACAAGGTTTAATAGATGTAAACATGATTTACACATATAATATCAGCTAAATCTTAAATTGGATAATTGTAGCGGACACGACTTTTTGCGTATTGCATCAGATCACATGACCAGCTCATGGTTTTGCTACTGTACCGTATAAACTCCAAAAATTAAATTGTACATATAGTAAGATTTTTGATTAAATATAGGCATTTTTAATGTTCTATAATTTAAATCAAAAACAAAAGGTTCAAAAGCCAGTCCATGACCGCTCTTTTTTTCAATTTGAAACCCACACATCAAGAATTTGGCTTGGCAGAGTCAATGCTCTTTATTATAGGAAAAAAGTACGGTATGTGCTTCGCAATGCCTTTTTATGAATACCCCTTCAGAAAAAATGAAATAGTCCGAACTGGTGTGACCCAGTAGAAGCAGCGTCTGCATTCTGGGACAACAGAAGGACGAATGTAAACACGAAATAACTTTGTTAGGGATATATATGAGGTAGAAACAGTGTCCAAACTTAAAAAAACAGTTGTTCTTTAACAGATTTTTACTTTTTTTAATACTTTAGGAAAACTGATGCAGTTGATTTACTTTTTATATTCCAACAGTGTTGGGGATTCCCTTCTGGTAAAAATAGCTCACGAGTTGTGACGTCACTCATCGTCATATATAATAAATATCGCGTGTAATGACGTACCACGATAATGGGAATACCACGATAATGGGGGTCATGATGTTAGGCTAAAAAAAACGGTCAGTGTCGTTAAAAAAAAAAAAAATTCAAGTGATTTAAATACGGGTTATCCTCTTATCACGAGTATTCCACCTTGGGCAGTTTCATGAGATTTGCTTTAGGGGTAGAAGAGTGACAGAGCCGACAAGGATTTTCATGAACTGGTAACCGTGACTTTCACCTACTGACCTCAAAATAAATAGCTGTCATCCTCTCACCACAGGCAGTTCCCCTATGAAGTTTCATGATATTTGCTTCAGCGGGAAGCTTGTAGAGCGGACAAGGATTTTCATGATCAGTTCACAGTGACCTTGAACTATGACCTACTGACCTCAACATCAATAGGGTCGTCCTCTCACTACAGATAGTCCACCTATGAAGTTTTATGAGGCAGACAAGTCCAAACCAGTATTCTCCACTAAAACTTCGTTCGAAGGGTATATGATATCATTAGAACTGAATGTTTCAGTGGTAATTAAAATTGAAAATCAAGTGAGAAAAAAATTACAGCCAAAATTCTTTTCCATGTACATTAGCCGTAACATTGTCAGGGTGCCTTAATTAAGATTTATTAACACATTAAAAACATTTTTGGATAGCAATTCTAAAATACTTTTTCTACTGCCCTATCAAATTAAATTGTAGGTGAATTCTTTGTCCCCCTGCCCTATCAAATTAAATTGTAGTTGAATTCTTTGTCACCCTGCCCTATCAAATTAAATTGTAGGTGAATTCTTCGTCCCCCTGCCCTATCAAATTAAATTGTAGGTGAATTCTTCGTCCCCACCACCACCAAACAGATTTTGAAAAATGATATGTTTTTATTTACCAATGAAAAAAACTATTTCACTGATACATGATTCGGTTAGGTTAAATTGCGTCTTAAATGTCCACACTAAATTTTGGTGGAAACAAGTGCCCCAAACGTTAATCCTCCCACAGTTGTGCCCTAAATGGACTATAGGCCTTAGCACCACATACACATGGTTCAGCAATACACTTACCAAGATCCAGGTAATTCTTCTCACATTGATGAAGTACAGCCAGACCAAGGTCTGCTATACAAGCCGTGCCGTCCCGCTTCACTAAAATATTCTTAGACTTGATGTCCCGGTGAGCTATGGCAGGCTTCCCTTTGTTACCAAGTATTTCTGAAAAAGACAGTAAAATTAGTAATATAATTGTGACTATTGTTTGGGGCGCTTGTTTCAGCCAAAGGTTTTTCTGCAGTAGCTTGAGCAATTTAAATAATATGTACATCAATTTGATATCTGCTGTAGAACTGGTATTTTTAGTGGTAAATAAAAATAGTTTGAAATTCGGTTGAAAATTAAACATTTTACAGCCCAAATGATGGGGCATTTCCCATGTAAATTCCTTGTTGGTGGGACAGCAGAAAATTAGGAAATTTCGTATAACTTCAGTTAGTCTTCATATTTTACTATTAAACTTACAGGTTGTCTTAATTTATGAATATCCAACAATTTAAAACAGTTTTCGGATAAAAATTCTATAAAAAACTATTTCCCACTAAAAAATTCTATTTCACTGATATACAGGTTATTTAGGTACGAGATGTATTTTGTCTGAAAAGTCAACTTTGGCTGAAACAAGCGCCCCAAACAATATGTATTAATATAGAAAGAACAAGCTACAATAATTCTGCGTTGACTACTCAAACTGTGTTAACTAGAGTTGCTATCACTTTTCTATGTTTCCCATTGTTTGCAAGTATTTCTAAAATTTAAGGACATCCTGCGGACTTTAGGATTTTAGTTATCAGAGTGAATTACTTCCCTTTCCAGAAATATTTTAACAAATGTGACAGCAAAACCAATTTCAGGCTTATGTTACTGTTTTACTAAGACAACGTGGAGAGATATATTTATCCAAAACATAGCTAGTTTAATACTGAATCCGACAAAGATGAGCCATGGAGATTCTTCAGTGTGGTTAGATAACACAATTCCCTCAGCCTTGTCTGTTCCCCTAGCCTTGTCTGCCTGAAGGGGACATAACTGGGAATTCCCATGTATCTGAGTCTATCTTCAGCGGGCAGGGAAAAAGTTCCAGGGTAAATTCGGAGCTATTACACAGAATCTCTTAATTTTGATTGGTTGACAAGGTAACAAACCAAACAAGAGGTCAATGACCTTGAAGCTCTACTGATTGATTTTGATTTCAGGAAGTAGTCGCTACAAACTTGTTTTTTGAAAATTTATTTTTAGCCGTGGCGGCTATCTTGAATTTCCGGCCGACCTGATATTTTGCTAGGATCAATTAGACATCAAGAGCAACATTCCTGTGAAGTTCATGAAAATCCGTCAAGTAGTTTCAGAGGAGTAGTCGCTACAAGTTTTCATTATATAATTCTATGTAAACAAAGATGGCCGCTGACAGCCATGTTTAACATCTAATCAAAATGATTTTTGACAAGGACCAACACCATGTAATGCTGATCATTTTAGAAAAAGTCCAATATCAATATCACTTATAGTTTTCAAGAAGTAGTCGCTACAAACTTGCATTTTGAAAATCTATTTTTAGCCATGGCGGCCATCTTGAATTTCCGGCCGACCTGAAATTTTGCTACGATCAATTAGACATCAAGAGCAACATTTCTGTGAAGTTTCATGAAAATCCGTCAAGTAGTTTCAGAGGAGTAGTCGCTACAAGTTTTCAGTATATAACTCTATGTAAACAAAGATGGCCACTGGCAGCCATGTTTAATGTCGAATCAAAATAATGTTCGACTCGGATAACCATCATGTCATGCTGATCATTTTAGAAAAAGTCTCGTATCAATATCACTTATAGTTTTCAAGAAGTAGTCGCTACAAACTTATTTTTTAAAAATCTATTTTTAACTGTGGCAGCCATCTTGAATTTCTGGCCGATCTGAAATTTTGCTAGGATCAATTAGACATTATGAGCAACATTCCTGTAAAGTTTCATGAAAATCCGTCAAGTAGTTTCAGAGAAGTAGTCGCTACAAGTTTTCATTATATAACTCTATGTAAACAAAGATGGCCGCTGGCAGCCATGTTTAACGTCAAATCAAAACGATTTTCGACAAGGACCAACATCATGTCATGCTGATCATTTTAGAAAAAGTCCCATATCAATATCACTTATAGTTTTCAAGAAGTAGTCGCTACAAACTTGAATTTAAAAAATCTATTTTTAGCTTTGGTGGCCATCTTGGATTTCACATCAACATGAATTTTTGCTAGGATCAACTAGACTTCATGGGCAACATTTCTGTAAAGTTTTATGAATATCCATCCAGTAGTTTCAGAGGAGTAGTCGCTACAAATAAAAGTTAACGGACGGACGGACGGACAGACGGACGACGGACGCCGCACCACGGCATAAGCTCTGCTGATCTCTGATCAGTAGAGCTAAAAATCTTAAAAAATTAAAATTCAACTTTTGAAGAGTTCTTAATTCAACTTTTGAAGAGTTCTTATAAAGGTTAAATCATACATTTGTGCAATGTATTGATAATGTGTTGCACAATCAAAAAAATAAGTATATTTTACATTATCTCATGTTTCTACATGCAAGTAGGTGGGTCAGCACCATCCGACCCAAACAGCTTTTTCAAAACATACTCAACGTATGGCTTATGTATGTTTTTTTGATAAAACTAAGATAGATCTTTCAAAACAACAAAAAATTTTGCTTCCTATATTAGGGAACTCAGTACAGAGCTTAGAGCTAGTTAGGTACCTTAGGTAGGCCTATGGAAAATGAATTGGTGTAGTATGGCCTAGGGCGCGATTCCCAGATTCCTTCCCCTCTCTCTGACCATTCAGATACATCACAAACCCTATTTCTCCACATACCTGTATGTAAATGTACCAGGCCTGCACACGCACTGTGCATCAGCCTTAACATTGTCTCATGACTGAGTGTGTTGTACTGTAGATAGTCATACAGGGAACCATTCTCGTGGTACTGCATGATCAACCAGAGCTGGGTACAAGAATTTCGTGATGTCATATCACTGAAAATAAATGAAGATTAAGCATTTACTTTCATATGGGTTTAAAACTGTCAGAATGTTAGGGTTAACATATATTAAATACTTAAACAGGGAACTGTTATCACTACACTGTATCTTAAAGGGACACTGTCCGTAACTTTTAGCTTATAAAACACCCAATAATTATGTTCGCAAACATTATACACTAAACAGTATTCAATATTTACTAATTAAAAGCAAGATTGTTTAACGGAATTCAATCGCGGTACAAAAAAAAGCAAATCCACTTCGTGGGTTTGAACTCGCAGCCCAAACTCGCAGTAAAAATAAATGTGCATGAGCGTAAAGTTGTCGGAACTCGCTCCCGACTGAGCTAAGCGGGCTATACATATTACGCAATACATACTATGGTGAAAACCTAGTGCGCTATGGAAGTCACGTGAACGCATAAAAGGTAAATATTGTGGGTCCCACTTTATTTACATTTAATAATTAAAACTTTTTTTTTTTCAAACTCACGAATGTATTCCTACATACTTCTTAGGGTCTATCCTCATGTTTTCATGTATACATTTCAATGAATAAAAGTCAGACAGTTATTTGGTTATGCTCAATATCTGCTTACTTACGGACAGTGTCCCTTTAAAGGTATCTGAACATAAAGGTAAACATAAAAGTTACTGAAGCATGACATGTAGGTCAGTTTATAAATATGTATCTAGGTTATTTCAGGCAGTACTTAAAGTTCTCCGGCCATGTTTTGTTTCATTAACATGTTTAGGTTTATTTAAATCAAAATCAATACACAACAATAGATATTTACAATTCACACTTTGCAATATCTTTGGAAAGCGAGAATAAGATTTTATTTGACGACTTAGAACTTTGAACATGTAAATTAATCCATAGGTAAATGTATTTATCAATTATCTGGCAATAGTTATTCAGCTATACAATTCAGATTTACCTCATTTCCCCGTGCAGTCATGCAGTGGTAAAAGTAGTATCTACGTCATGCAAATAATACTGATTTTTACATACAACTTAGTTGCGGTTTTCAATATATGTTTGTCTCCGAGACTATCAAGAAATGTTCATATAATGTTTAAGAGTTAAATTTGTTAATTGATAATACTACAAAAAGGGTGGCCATTCATCTTTAAAATAGCCATTGTCTACTAAATCATCAGAATTATCTAAAAATATATTGTTTTGGCATTTTGTTTGAAAACTTTATTCAATTTGAGTATATTTTCACAATTTTGGCAATGTTGGCTACTACTTTTCAGAATAAGGATGTTAAGGATAAGGATATGATGGATAAGCTGAGTGACTCCGACGGTGGGGTTGTTTATAGCCAGGGCTAATCGAGTTGTCACTTGACTCTCAGTCCCTAACTATTATGTGTGGCAGCCACTTGATCATGATGTTTGATTTGTTTACATTTTTATGTCAGATTATTAAAATATGCATTCTTTTGTTATTAATAATTCATGACCCATAATTTGGACATAAACTCTACAATGCCAGAGGCAACTGCAGGATTTCAGACTTGAAATGAAGGGGTGACAAGTTTTGCGAAGTTTTAATCTAATGTTTGTAGAACTTGTTACCCAACCCATTTGTCATTACAAGATTGCTATCGTATATATATGTTGATATTACTATGTATGTAAAATATAAGACTGCAATAAAGTATTTCAAAAATATTTTTAAATCAAATCACAAGTTTTAAAAGAACACAAAAAGAAAACAATTTAAAACCACAACAGAACTTAGTTCATCCGTATTACCAATTGAGTTGAGGAGGGAAGAGAGGGTAAATGGGAAGTTTAAGCTGTTTACATAATACTGCATTTCAGCTGAAATGTGTGTGTCATGTGGACACCAATGCCCCTGCCATAAGCTATCAGCTGAAATAAGGTCACAACTCCACCAAAAGTCAATGGACCAGAACAGTGGACCAGAACAGTGCAACTAGATTTAATTTTGATACTTCCTACCAAGTACTGCCAAAAGTGAGAGAAGTTCAGGTAGAGTAGGCGAGTCAAGCAAAGAGTAGGCGAATCAAGAAAGTGTGGCACAGGTACATGTAGGTATGTACAAAAAAGTGTGACATTTACCAAATTTTTATTTTTTATTTTTTCCCCTCCTCCTACAGCAATTCTTTGTCTTGATGGTTCGTAAAATGAATACTAAAAAATTAATGGCGTAATGTTACTTGTACTTTTTCTATAGAGAATATAACAAGTGGAAAATTATTGTTTATCTTGTATTTCACACCCACCTGGCATAGTAACCCAGTATATTATCGTGTCTCAGCAGACATGTGTTGTATATCTCGGTTTCTCTTCGCCAACTGGACTCATCACGAGACAGAAATATCTTAACTGCGACACTTTCACCATGATATTTACCCTTCCATACTTCCCCGTAACGACCTTTGCCTGTAAACAGTATAAAATGATAAGGACCACAAATTCTGCTTAGCCCTAGTGAAATCAACAAATAATGGAATATTATTCACATATAAATTGGGGCCAGTAAAAACTTTTGTAAAATGTGGCTCAATTCTCCAAGACCAGATAATAGCTTCAATATGTATAATTACCCGAAAAAACACAGTGGCAACTTAATTAGTGCTGCCACACTGGAATACCACACTTTAGACACATGACATAATACCCCACCCAGTCACATTATACTGACATGTACACTGGACCAACCAGTTCTACCACAACTCTTTATATGCCGAAAGTAAAGTAAGGCAGCGACTAGTACCATTTTTATCCCAAACTCCTTAACCCCCTACATATATATAATGGACTGTTTGAATTAAGACCATTCCATTTATGTGACAAAGGGGTGTTTTGGGGGAAAATGACTGATCAGCAGCTGGACATTATAAACCCTGATCAGCCTGCGAGTTACTCGCAGGCTGATCAGGGTTTACATTGGACTCAAATGCTATTATAGTCGTGCTCGGCGGGATAAGAATTAAAATCATGTCAATGAGTTCTTACCTATACATTCTAGCAGTTGTACTTGTCGTGCCACGGTCTGTTGTACAAGGAACGGGAGACCTGATCCACTTCCACTCGTACAACTCTCATCAAACATCTCCTGTAATTACATAATAAATATATTAGTCTGTAAATAAATCACATCTTTTTTTTTTTTTTTTTTTTTTTTTTTTTTTAATAAATCACATCTTAGATCTAAATTCTGAATCCTGATTTTAAATCGTGCACCCAAATCTTAAATCTTGCACCCAAATCTTTAAATCTTGCACCCAAATCTTAAACTTTACACCCAAATCTTAATTCTTGCACCCAAATCTTAAAGTAGCTATCCCGCCAAATAACGACAAAATTACACTTCAAAACCGTTTATAAAAACTCTAGCTAGGTGTTCAGGTCATATAATAATGCATATGTTTCGATTAAAGTTATAGGTTTATTAACTGGTTCATAGAATACCTGCGACTGAATATGCATAAACTGGATTATGAGTTGGTAACTCTTCATTCCACACTCCAGTTTTGGGATTTGGCCCAGATGGTTAAAGCCATTTATATTGTGTCTACAGAGTTTGGATTCTCAAAATATGTAAGTTACCTTGCAATCAGTAGGGTTAGAAATGGTGTACATATTTTGTAAAATGAGCCTGTTGTTGGCGGGATATCTACTTTAATTGTCGGGATAGCTACTTTAATTGTCGGGATAGCTACTTTAATTGTCGGGATATCTACTTTAATTGTCGGGATATCTACTTTAATTGTCGGGATAGCTACTTTAATTGGTGGGATAGCTACTTTAATTAGCGGGATAGCTACTTTAATTGGCAGGATAGCTACTTTAATTGGTAGGATAGCTACTTTAATTGGTGGGATAGCTACTTTAATTAGCGGGATAGCTACTTTAATTGGTAGGATAGCTACTTTAATTGTCGGGATAGCTACTTTAATTGTCGGGATATCTACTTTAATTGTCGGGATAGCTACTTTAATTGTCGGGATATCTACTTTAATTGTCGGGATAGCTACTTTAATTGGTGGGATAGCTACTTTAATTAGCGGGATAGCTACTTTAATTGGCAGGATATTAATTGGCCGGATAGCTACTTTAATTGGTAGGATAGCTACTTTAATTGTCGGGATAGCTACTTTAATTGTCGGGATATCTACTTTAATTGTCGGGATAGCTACTTTAATTGTCGGGATATCTACTTTAATTGTCGGGATAGCTACTTTAATTGGTGGGATAGCTACTTTAATTAGCGGGATAGCTACTTTAATTGGCAGGATATTAATTGGCCGGATAGCTACTTTAATTGGTAGGATAGCTACTTTAATTGGCGGGATAGCTACTTTAATTGGCAGGATATTAATTGGCCGGATAGCTACTTTAATTGGTAGGATAGCTACTTTAATTGGCGGGATAGCTACTTTAATTGGTGGGATAGCTACTTTAATTGGCTGGATAGCTACTTTAATTGGTGGGATCTACTTTAATTGGCGGGATAGCTACTTTAATTGGCAGGATATTAATTGGCTGGATAGCTACTTTAGTTGGTGGGATAGCTACTTTAATTGGCTCCTGCAAACTATTTGCTGAACATAAAAACCCTCATAAGCAACTGTTGTTAGTGAAGCTGCCTATATCTTAAGTTGTCGTACGATGTTTATGTATGAAGACGTCTGTTGACGCGGCCTTCTCCGTATGATGCCGAACAACAAAACTACCTCGCCAATTTCTGTAATGCGGTATTTTAACCCTAACGGAAATCGACGAGACAATTCCTATGTACTCCAAGCTGGACGGAAAAGACTGAATCATGATCCGGCCTTCATTTGGATATTTATTTCACTAGTGCAATATGATAACGGCTTTATTACACTCCCACACTGCAAGTTAAGTGATAAATTTATATAATTAACTATAGATTATATTGACCCAATACAATATTTAATATGTGGCAGAAAAAGGAAGGAAGATGAAGAAATATTTTTTTTAATATACATAATTATATGCAAGCAGGCTGAAAGTCATAATGATGCTGGAATTACAAATGCTCGATACTGACCTAAAGATTGCTGTGTGTTATTTTAAGAAAATGTTGCTTGCTTGATATTCGAGTACAATTCGCTGCGATTGCACTTACCCTGAGGGTGCTATCGCCCACTTGCTCTGCCCTTATGTCATCTCCGCCGAGCAGACGTCTTTCCTGCTGATGTAATGCATCCATCTTCTTTTTGTGACGGAAGTGAAATAGCACGAGTATGAACCCGAGCACGATACACAGCACGAGAAATGGCAGCCCGATAAACAGGACTAGATCCAAACTGATGGGGGAACTTGTAGCTTCTGAAATAAACGATATAATTTATGTATGATTTTGTTTTTAAAAATAAAACGAATAGCAGCATAACTGAGATTTTCAATCTGGGATTGTACACGTGTATGTGACAGTTCTATCATTTGAAATTATTGAAATTACGCTAAATGCTCTGCTCCAAATTGCTGTTAAACAAATTTTTAGATTGTAAAAACTGTCCAAGATTGAAAATGGTTATCTCTCAAATACATCTATAAGGCCACCCTTAACAAAATTAACGTTTGCCCTTTCCCGACCGACCCGAAAAAAAGGGCCCTACCCAAATATTTTTATCTCATTTAAGAGATTTTTTTATTTTTTTTAAAGGGACACTGTCCGTAACTTTTAGCTTATAAAACACACAATAATTATGTTCGCAAACACTACACACTAAACATTATTGAATATTTACTAATTAAAAGCAAGATTGTTTAACGGAATTCAATCGCGGTACAAAAAAAAGTAAATCCGCTTTGTGCGTTTGAACTCGCAGCCCAAACTAAAATTACATTCGCCGTAATAATAGTGTGCGTGAGCGTAAAGTGGTCGACCACGCTCCCGTCTGAGCTATGCGGGCTATACATATTTCGCAATACATACTGTGGTGAAAACCTAATGCGCTAATGGAAGTCACGTGATCGCAGAAAAGGTAAATATTGTGGGTCCCACTTTATTTACATATAATAATTAAAACTTTTTTTTTTTCAAACTCACGAATGTATTCTTACATACGTCTTAGGGTCTATCCTCATGTTTTCATGTATACATTTCACTGAATAAAAGTCAGCCAGTTATTTGGTTATGCTCAATATCTGCTTACTTACGGACAGTGTCCCTTTAAATGTCGCTAATAACAAAAGTATGTTTTTGCTACAAAAAAATTAGGGTCCGGAAAGGGCAAACATAAATATGTTTAAGGGTGGCCTAATGCTGACTGAACATTTGGTTCAAGATGAAAACTTCAAACAAAACAATTTTGAAAGAGATGACAACAGGGCTGTACAAATCCTATAGCCCGACGCCCAGGACTAGTCCAAAACCAAAGTCGGGCGTGTCACTTTTTCAAAGATTTCAGTCCCGGACTAGTCAAATTTTAAAAAAAAGAGAAAGTTGGGCATGTCACTGTTTGAAAGATTTCAGTCCCAGATTTGTCCAATTAACAATGTCGGTCACCTGTCATAAAACAACCCCAGCACACTTCTCAACGCAATCCTTTAATTGCACTCGCTTATGTGATGCAATTAGCATCCACAGCGGCAATCAGCGATTACCCCAGGCAATTTTATCAACAATCAACCATGCCGGAAGTCCCGCCTCCAAATTACTTTAATTGACAGTCGGCATTGTCGACATTATCCAATCAATTGACCCGCTATTTTAATCCAGACCGGCTAGCCAATGAAACGACTACTACAGGTAAATCACATGTTCGTCACGTGATTACCAGTTCATCACGTGGTGAGCTGAAAATGGCGATACACTGAAACAATAACACTAACACGTTGATTAATTAGCTATCAGGCCGATTTGTCGGCAATCTATCGATGAGTAAAGAAACTAAGGACGTTAGATAATGGAAGCATGTTTAATATGAAAAGTAGGTGTGATTTTTTTCTCAGTGTATTGTTGAGCGTAATTGTACAGACATGAAAGGCGGGTGGGGTAACGGTTTGTGTATAGTTAGTGTACTAATTACTGAATTACGTTCGAAGAATTGAGTTGTCAAAAAAATGAAATAAAAACAAGACAAACTGATATACATAATCAGTATTCGGCATTGCTAATCAATGCTAATGTTTACATTTCAAAAATGAGTTTGTTGAACTTTTTCAGTGTTAAAAATAAGGAAAATATTCGGAGTGAAAGCGAAAGTGAAAGTAAAAATAAAAAGAGGGGGAAAATGTAGACTGATACACAGCCGATCAAAAAGTCAAAATCATCTGGTGTAGTGGACAAAAACATAAAAATAAAATGTTTATGTTGATTCACATGTTATTTATTTTTTCCATAGGTAAAATGGTAATACAGTTAAAGTAAGAATCTCATCTGTAGCCCATTACCTATATAAAGTTATGACATTTTTCTCTGCATTAAATGATTATCTGAACTGTAATATGAAACTCAATATCTATATTGAAATTTGAAAATGCAGATGTGATTCTTACTATTGCTACTGTTTCACCCAATGGCAGTCTACAAGCTATACCACTGAAACATACATTAATTGTCTGAAGAGTAAATAAGATTGTTTCCTTTACCGTGTATAATGAATTGTACTGAGTATGCAAGACGCAGTTAGGGAGTACATCAGGATTTTCATGGGGGTCTAGGTGTCTGACTTAAAATTGAAAAATATTAATATTTTCTATTCTACATGGCCAAAACATAATGAATGAGCCTAAAAATTATCCCTTATTTGCAAAGAAATTCATTCTGCACATTAATACGTGCTAACCTAGGTGACGCGCCAGGGTTAATTTCAGCATTTTACGTCCCGATTCCGTCCTAGCTATATGGTGTTTTCAAAGTTTAGACATTAACAAAATGGTTTTAACATCATATTTTGATTGATATAAGTGTTTTATCATGAACTGGAACAATTTTATAATTTAAGATGTTTCCAGAAAAATCCTGAAATACCCCCCTTTAACATATTGAGAAATCGAAAGAATTCAGGACTTGTGTCCATTTTTTGGGACTAGTCACAAATTTTTTGGGACTAGTCACTTTTGACAGGGTGACTAGTCCCGGACTAGTGGCTAAACAATTTATTTGTACAGCCCTGGACAACTTGTGGAACTCAGGTGGCCCAGTAGATAGCATGATGGACTGGAAATCTGGAGGACCCGGTTTCAAGCCTCACACACTGAGTTTCATCGTTGTTGTCTTGGGCAATACACTTTCCCTTAGCTTTGTCCACCAGGTTGGGACATAAATGGCTGGTAGCGTGTATTGGTGCCTATTCTCCAAGCACATTAAAGAACCATAGGAATCTATTTGATAGTAATGGTAGAGCAGATAGGAATCTATTTGATAGTAATGGTAGAGCAGTCTACCAGATTTCCATGTATCCTTACCCTCTCGCTAGGGCTGCTCTGTGTGTTGATGAGCTGTTAAACAACATTCAGTTGAAACTGATGATACCTCGTTAAAACATTTAAATACATAAAACTATATCTCAATTACCATGATACTCTGGAGTGTATTTTAGGCGTTTGGGTGCGAGCCCAGAGTTGCATCTGGTGCCATTATTGCAGCATGCCACGGCCACCACATGGTTGTCCTCGATGTGACACGTCATAGAGTTGTGTGGCTCACTAGAACTGCAGCCATACTTTATTTCTTCACGACCTTCAATGTCTATTATCACTGTCCAGCACTGGGGAGATAGAAGGAACAGCATGATAATTACTGGGGATATAGAATGAACAGCATGATAATTACTGGGGAGATGGAAGGAACAACATAATAATTACTAGGACGGACAAGGAATGGCATGAATAGTTGTACGATTTATTTCCTTCTCTCATTTCTAATCATATGCCTTTTTTCTCATGTGAGATAATTCTATTAGACGGACAAACAGACCGAAGGATGGACAGAAGACAGACAGACAAACAGATGGTAAGATAGATGGACCGACACACATATAGAGGGACAGACAGTTGTACAGTGGACAGATAGACAGACAAATAAAGGGACAGACAGGTGGATGGATCAACATACCCCGTATGCAGTAAAACAGTTATCTTTATAGCCAGTGCAAGCATCAGGCGGGTAACACTCACACTCCAACAGTGGCAACTGTGGGGTAGACATATTCACTGTCTTACTTGTCAGCCTGTCTTGAAGAGTTGCGCCTGAAATTATAGAGAAAAACAGATTTGTATAAAGTTTACCCTAAATGTGCCTAAATAAAAGTAGATTTATCATTTAGCAATACTGGATAGCAGGGCCACCATTAAAAAATTGTTTGTTTGCAGTTTCCGACCAATGTCTTTTAGGGGTGGGTCGGTAGGTAGGGATATATTTATTTTTTTAACATTTTTATTATTAACGCATGCCCATCGACAGCATGCAAATATCGTGTGCTTCATTAGTATTATCCATATAGATTATTTTTTTTAAAAAGGGTTTAGTTAAATATTAACAGAACAAACAAGAAAAAAGAAACAAAAAAACTTGAATTTTTTTTTTTAAAAAAAAAAAAAAAAAAAAAAAAAAATTTAACGGATTTGCCGTGGGTCGGTCGCAAACTGCAAACAAACAATATTTTAATTTAGGCCCAGCTGTAAAACAAAAGGATGAAAAATCAGGATCTCAGCCCTGTGCTCCTTGAATGTTGTGCACTTTACTTGAATGTAAAGTGAGCACTTTACCTGAATGTAAATTGAGCACTTTACTTGAATGTAAAGTGAGCACTTTACCAAGTTTATATCATCAATGTTTGGACTCAGTAGCTAGTGGCCCAGTGATAGCACAGTTGGCTTGCAATCTGGACCAGAGTTCAGGCCTCACCGGCACCACTGAGAAAAAAACACAGGAATCTATTCATTAGCAAGAGTAAAACAAGTTTCTGGATTCCTTCGTATCCTTCCCCTCTCTCTTGGGCGACTCTAAATAACATATAAAGTGTTGATGAGCCATTAAACAAACGTAACGTTATATTGGGACAGCAATTTCAAAGGGGATGAAGGAGGAAGATCAGACGGAGCAAATGCATATGAATTAGATTCTGAGGGGTTTGTAGCTCTAAAGCGCAATTCCTTGATTCAATTAATGAAGTTCAGTGCTTTCCTCCTGTTAACCTGATAGAAAAAAATCCAGACCCATATTAGGAAATCACTACCTCAGTACCTGAAATATCTATTCAACAAGCACACAACAGTTTTGATGCCAGACATCTTTGAAAATCAGCCGTCCTCTACCATTGTATTAGGCTTGTGTGGTTCCTGGGCAAGAATAGGGCCACCGTCTACTTGATTCAAATACTTAATACATATACATATATATCCCCTATTTGAAAATGTGATATAAAAAAATTAAAAAGCAAAACAGAGCCCCATACCTACTCACACTCAGTCATGACAATGACACCTGTCACCAAACCATGACGCACGAAACCCTGCCCTCAAATTTAAACCCCGATCATAGTCAAACCCTGTCACCAAACCATCACACGAAACCCTGCCCTCAAATTTAAACCCCGATCATAGTCAAACCCCTGTCACCAAACCATGATCACCAAACCACAATCACCAAACCCATGTCTCAAACTCCTGTCACCAAACCCCTGTCAACAATTCATGATCACCAAACCCCTGTCCCCAAACCATGATCACCAAACTCCTGCCACCAAACCACTATCACTAAACCACAATCTCCAAATCACCCAAACCACTATCACTAAACCACAATCTCCAAATCACTATCTTTCACCAACCCACAATCACCAAACCCCTGTCCCCAAACCATGATCACCAAACCACAATCACCAAACCCATGTCACAAACTCCTGTCACCAAACCCCTGTCAACAAACCATGATCACCAAACCCCTGTCCCCAAACCATGATCACCAAACTCCTGCCACCAAACCACGATCACTAAACCACAATCTCCAAATCACTATCTTTCACCAACCCACAATCACCAAAACCCTGCCACCAAACCATGATCACCAAACCTCTGCCACCAAACCACGATCATCAAAACCCTATCACCACTGTCCTGATATTCCCAATTATCACATTTGATGGTAATAATTCCTGACACACACTTTATTCCCCTCATTTCCATTTTACACAGATTGTTACGTTCAACTCAAAACAATACAGTTCAATCAGTACCTTCAAACTACTCCAAAGGACGACTGTCACAATGATCTTCGTCAATATGAATATCTTTTTTATCAATATCATATGCATCTACGCTATAGAAACCTCCAGGCACAGCCTATCACCAGCCCATCTATAATCCAGTATTGGTAATTCCTTATTCACAAATTTACAATGACAAGACAAGATTACACCATCTCATTTCATTCACGACAAATTCTAAATAACACAGGTTCAACTTGTAGCTTCTAATCTTGCCTAATTAATGTAAATTTATGCAAATTAGTCGCAAGATTTAACTATTTTCACACTGTGTAAAATCAACCTCGGTTCACGGCACCCAAATGAAAAATCGCGGCACGTTCCTGATATCAGTTCAATACATGAGTCGCGAATCTTGTTTGACTTAAATACTCCACTACGATTAAAAAGTCACATTCTCCCCTTAATCATTCCCCCTGCAGAGAGATGGGGTAAAAAGCAAATTTGATTTTTTTATTTATTGGTCTTCTCCCAACAGTGTTAGATAAGCGAGATGTAAATAACATATAATTATATAAATTTACGATGAAATATGCCCGCCTATTTCTGTAATTCAAGAAAGCAACATCCAGATGCAAGTTTGCACAATTACCTAACACATTATAAATATCGCAAAATAATCCTCAACAAGACAAGCATGCAGGAGTTTTGAGATTTTTTGAAATCGACTCTGCTTTCGTGATGAATATTTTTTCATTATTTTATTATTTGGACAGTAAATAACCCTAATTATCAATATATCCGTCAACATTTAATGTCGCATGAGATATAAGGAAAACGGTTAAGTACCTACAAGTAAACAGTTCTGACTGCTGGTATAAGAGGGAGAAATTGTCAAGAATTGGCGTGAATGAATAACATAGATGGTACAGACTTTGTATTTAGTATTAGTGTATATTATTTTATGCTTAGCAGCGAAATAGTTGATTTAGCGGAGCGAAATAGCGGATTTAGCAATGAAATAAAAGCGGTATTTCATACGTGTGAAATATAATTTTATTTTTTCACTGCCTGAACTACTTTTTTTTTCAATATCAAAAACAAATTTTATTTTATTTTTTTGGAAAATAACTGTTTAAATATATATCATTCAACTGTAAATAGTCTAAGAAAATGAGCTTAATTTTTTAAAACTGGTCAAGTATTTCAGAATTGTTACCATTTACAGTGAAAAATGTCAGTTGGTCATTTTATTTTCTTCAAAAAACTAATTTTTCAGAAAGTTGCTATAAAGTTATATCATTGGATTGGAAATAACTAAGAAAATGAGTTGTAGATTATTGAAATTGGTTAAGTAGTTTAGAAGTTATGGGGAATTAAAAACAGCAGTTTTATCATACTAAGCCAATGACATCATCAAATTAAAAAAAAATCTGCATAATGCAGTACACTTTGATTATAAAGCATAAAATAAAAAGAAATTTGTTGTTTTGTCATGAAAAACAGATTTTATTTCATCTCAAAGTGATCAAACTTTAATATTTTCACTCATTCGTGAAAATATAAAGTTTTCACACTTCTCGATGAAATAAAATCTGTTATTCACTCCAATACAACAAATATCCTCTACATATTACTGCAAATTTGCCTTAAATCAGCCGATGTCCCCAAGAGTTATTGAAAGTTTTAATACTTAATTAGCCTCAGGTAAAAAGTTATGCGACCATTTTAGCCGATGATGACATACACAATAAATAAACCATTTGACCCTGCACTCTACCCATAAGCATAATGTTCATGGGACATAATGAGATAGTGGAACTATTGATTGAAAAGTCTAATTCTATTCTAGGTGATTGCATTGCATAATGGCTTCCAAATAATGTGTCAACTGTTCCATTAAGCTTATTCCGCCCTTAAAATTAACCTGACAAATAACGGCAAAATTACACGACAAAACCGTCTATCAAAAATCTGTCCAGTTGTTCAGGTCATTATAATAATGTATATGTATAGATTAAAAGTATAGTTTTATTCAGGGGTTCTTCAAATACCCGTGAGTGAATATATGCATTAAATGAATTATGAGTTGGTTATGCTCCAGTTTTGTGTTTTGACCATGCTGGTTAAAGCGGTTCATATTGTGTCTATAGTTTGGATTCTAAAAATATTAGTTATTTATATACGGTTTAGAAACGGTGTACATCTGTTGTAAAATCTGCCTTAGTGGCGGGACAGGGACATTAAAGGTATAATGCTCATCCCAAATTGTATGTAAGAAGATGTAGTTAAATTTCTATCTTACAGGAGCACCTAGCTGGCAGACGTTTCAATACAAAATTATATATCTTACAAGCTTTCAACTCTCCACCCCTCTGACTCCCCATTCCTCACCTCTTTATTGAGGACGGCCCAGCTCTATGCCAGATAAACCTGAATTACTCGTTGTGTTTGGATGAACCCTGTAACTAACCATCAAAATAATTATTGTTTTTATCCTGCTGAAAAAACTGTCAGTTTCCCTGACAATGACAGTGAAACCATATATTTGACAGGTGCAGCCGTTAATGTATATATATATATAGTACTCCAAAACATCTGCATAGCCACAACCTCATTTTGGCCTCTTGTTTTTATTTTTATTTTGTTATGTCAAGTGGTTCTAAAAATACTTCAATACAAAATAAATTGAGACAAAGCTGTCTCTGGCTACAGGGCTTTTTTACCTTCATAAACAGGGGCCGAGATATAGCAAAATAGCCTAACTTTTTCCCCTCTTTCGCTGAGAAAATTCCCCTAAAAAAAAAATATATATATATATATTATATATCTTTTTTTTTATTTTTTATTTTTACAAACATCATTTCCCCCTTGTACTTTCTCAACATTACTATGTTTGGGATACAGTTATAGAAGACAGTTTATCTTAAATGTACCTTTTTTGCATATTTGCTCATATCTTCAATTTCTGCCTAATACACTGTTCAAAATTGCATTATATTTTCTCCTTTATCTCGAAAATCACGCTTTTTTTCCCCTTTTAAAAAATAAGCATATAACGTATACATTTTACATCTGTATATTTATTTTTAATCTGACAATTTGCAGTCATTTTCTTTGCTTTTAAAATATTTTGTCAATATGCCACAATTATATGGTAAAAAGGCGCGATGACGTCATCGTTCCAAGATGGCGACTCCATTTATGTTCTTCGCAAATTTTCAGTAGTTCATAAGTTACCGTATTCCCCTAATAGTGGCGCCCGGGCGTATGCAAAGTGCATAGGGGGCGCTCTTATTATGGTTCAAATTTTCAATATCTTTACCCTCCTTTCCCGACTGTTTCCTTATAGAATTACTGTATGGCGATCTTTTACTATGACACCGGCATTGACTAAACCTAAACCGGACTGTATACTGAGTATATCACTGTCATCACTCTGTATCTGTATGATACACATTTCCCTCGAACTTGATGATTACAACGCGGGTTGGTTGCGTATGAATTAAACAATAATAAAAGATAAACTAAATAATAAATTGAAAGAAAGGAGACAAATAAAAGCGGTAATTTGTATTGATGATGATAGCGCTTTAAGGTTTATGTGATAGACCATTGCAGTGTCAAAGTAAAAAACTCCTGTAAACAAATCCATTAGCGGTAAAGACGAAAAAAAAAAAATTGTGTGTTTTTAGGAACTTTTGGATTTTTGAAGAAAATAAGGTTCCTTAAAACAGGTGGGGGCGCTTCTATTAGGGAAGGCGCTACTAAAAGGGGAAATACGGTATCTCTTTTATTTTTCATGGCATTTTGATAATTCTTTCAGCTTTTTTCAAGATTTTCAGAGCCCTTTTAAATAAATATGTTTGAAAATAGTGCATCAACCACCTTTAATGATTCCTAAACATGTAATCAGAAAAATCAGTATTGGAAGTGGCAAAATTATTCAAAATGATTTCGGTAAAATATTTATATATGGCCTTTAAACAAGGTATTAACAACTAATTCATCAATTCATTTAAACGTATCAAGCAATAATTCACCCATTCAACAGCACCCGTGACATGCTCAACAACGTTTTCTCACCCAAATCCCTCCCTCGATCTCCTAAACCTCTCGCAAATCCTGAATAATATTTAAATAAACACAAATAAATACAGAACACTTTTCCTTTTTATGAAAAGTGTCCCATGAAATTAAAGGTAAACAAATCCCTTCAGTTCTCAAATTGGCACATACGGTTAAAAAATGTTTCAATTTAAATTTGGGAGTAGTTTGCACAAAAGGTTAGCGAATCAATAAAATTCAATTGATTTGCCTCTAATCCTAGCATTTATATTTATAAGGTGTTGCAAGAAATTTAAAAAAAAGAAATATGTTGTTTTTTCAGTCATAAAAACTGGGTTATATAACATTTAAATCATAAAAACTGGGATATATAACATTTAAATAGGATACTTATTGGTAAACAGTTACTTGTTACGTGCCATATCACTCCTTACATATTAAGACACGAGCGCGACAAAATGATGCGTTTACATGTGGAACGGAATTACTTGATTTACAAGTTCTTTTGAATAGATGATAAAAATGATGATGGTGATATTAGTAGACATGAGTGGTGATGGTGATGTTGATGATGATGATGATGATGATGATGATGATGATGATGATGATAACGATGACGATGATGATGATGATGAAGCGAGGGGAGTTGGTAGTAGTGGTGAAGATGATGGTGATAAAAATGGATGTGGAGATAGTAGTGTGGTAATGATGATGATGGAAATGGTTGTTGTGATGAAGCTAGCAGTGGTAGTTGTTGTGGTATTGATGAGGAGGATGGAAATGGGTGTAGTGGTGAGGATGAATAACTCTATCTTTGACATATATAAACTCCACCAACATTATCAGCTTTTCAATACTGTCCCCAGTTCCTGCTGCTAAGTCGGAGTTTTTGGAATACTGTTTATGGCTGGCTGCATAGCATTTCTACACTACTTGCTCCAATTAAACTTCTCACCGACACCTTCAAAGCCACAGAACCGCCTGACCACCTGTGACACATTAAAATTATGGGAGCAATTCAAACTGGTAATTTCACGTCCATTATGCGACTGTCATCGCCCCGTCTCATTGTCAGCGATCTCACAATCATTCAATTATTCTCGTCAAGTGTCCAGCACTAAATCCGTGAAAAAATTCAATCTTGCATCCACTTTGCATCCACTTTAGGGATTAGTAACAATAACAAGGTCATTCGCTTTGACCACTAGAGATGGCCAGCGCAACTCAAAAGTGTCCAAACAATTACTCAACACATTAAAAGGAGGAAAATTGAATTTGTGACCAATAATTATTCAATTTTCAAGGTGTTATGTCCAAGAAGGAATGTGTAGAATCTCCAGAGAGATAAATACCAGTTTAAAATGATCACTGAATTTGAGCATAAATTTGTATTTACTGCAACAAATGGACATACCATATTTCCCCTAATAACAGTGCCTCCCCTAACAGAAGTGACGGGCCCACGTTGTGTTTTTTTTATAAATCTTACTTTCACATAAAATCCAAAAATTCTTCAAAATTCAACAAATTTTCGAACTTTCGTAAAATAAAAGGAAAGATTTAAAGAGTTATAGTGAATGGCATTTTTTGCATCTACATATAGCGCCCCAGAGCAACTACCTATTAGAGGAAGTACGGTATTGTGCTGTTGTTTTTTAATGTTCTTCAAACAATAATAATTGAATAAAAAGACTCAATCACCTTTTAAGTTCATTCATTTCAAAGCCTTTCTTCAAATTTATTCTTAAAATCAATTAATGTTAATGCATGGAATTTATTCTGAAAAAGCAACGTCCATGGGAAATGATGGAATTTCTTCTAAAAAAGAAATATCCATGGGAAAATGTAATAAGAAGCATGACTAGCCAGGAGTATTAAAGGTGCTGCAGGCTATCAATAGTATAATATGAATAACACTGAGTTTCGAACTAATTATTGCCATGGTGATGTTATATAACAGTTTTATGGCATGGGTAGTAAAGTGTTGGTGCAACTTGTAACCCATACCTCAAACAAAGTGTTTACAGATTAAAGGGAGCATTAAACATGTGATGAGTAAACAACGGCAGAATATGCTTATTAAAACAAAAAATAAAACAGTTGACAAAGTTTTTAAAGTCTCATAACTTACCAAATTTCACAGTCCTATCAATAGAATGGAATTGAACTTTGCAAACAATGCCAAATAAGCAATGTCATACCTTATTTTTGAACTTATGTACTATTGTGTCCCATAACCGCTGCCTTTATGCATAAAAAAGGCAGTATGATGCAGGGCAAAATGGTTTGTTTATAGCATGTATATCAAAACTGTGTATGTCAAAAGTAGCTAAAAAAAAGTTGCTTAACCACTTTTGGATTGGGTTTTACGATGCACTAACACATGAAAGGTTACATGGTGCCTAACAGGAATGAACATGCCAGGCTCATCCTCCATTTACATCAAGATAAAGTATGGAGAATGGGCCTCGAACCTTCTAACCTGCAGAACTACAGAGTTGCTGCAAATTCTATAGTAAACACTCCATTTACGATGGAGCCACGTTTGCATACGCGTTGTCACGATGAAGACCTTGAATGAGCATGATAAAAAAAATGGGGGGGGGGCCTACCCCTCTGCCTCTAGCGGGATTTGCAGTGGTTGTATTCTACCCCAGCAACCACACGGGGAACTTTTTACCAATGAATGAGTTTCAAATTAGTTGTGTCAACTAACGCCTGTGGACAGCGGCCAATGTAATGCAGATATAACGGTAGTATTATGCAAACAGTTGTACATGTATATAAGACACAAAGGCTGTATCATTTCCGTTAAGGTTGAAAATAAAAGTTTTGTGGCTTTCAAGTATACATGTTTATGTGCACATATACATGTACATGTACACTATTTTCTTAATGACTATCCAATTAATGTGATTAAACAAACATTGTATGCTCGTGTCAAGTAGGGTAGAACTATCAAAGCTTGTTGCTAATATAACCGAGAGTCACGTATATGTGCCTTCAAGAAATCGAGGGCTTAATGCAAAACCGTTGTACACTGTTCTTTCGTTATATATTGTTACAATAGTTTTGATTTCACACCTCAAAATGTCAAGAGAGGTCAAGATATTTCTCTACCTACATTTTTTAATAACAAACATGTTTCCATCTCCTTCACTTAATTGGCGCTACCTCATTATTTAAAAGTTGTTAAGTGCAGGATTTTCAAGTACATTTCCGAATTTTTGAGGACTTAATGACTAGCTATAACAAACACGGAAGCTCGCCAAATAGGGTAGCCCCAAGCCCGGGGCCTGTCAAAATCTGGTGGGGCTTGCCCTTTTTGCCATATGTTACTATATAATTAACTCAAATAAGAAACAAATGTAAAAACAGATGTAGTCTCAGTGGATATGAGTGAATTAAATTGAATGTTGTTTAACGGCTCATCAACACAGTATAGGTTATTTAGAGCCGCCCCAGAGAGAGGGGAAGGATACATAGGAATCTGGGAACCGTGCCCTACTCTTATTATCGAATAGATTCCTATGGTTCTTTAACGTGCTCAGAGGATAGACCGATACACGGGACCGCCCGGTTTACGTCCCCATCCGACAACAGAGCTCTAGATAAGGATTTTACTATTTGGGTTTTTTACACTACATTTTGTTTTATATTTGGATTTTTAACCCTTATCCCGCTATGAATGTATAATGGACTGTCCTTTCTTTAAATGTAGACCATTCCATTTATGTTACAAAGGATTGCTTTGGGGATACGAAATGACTGATGAGCAGAGAGACATTGTAAACCCTGATCAGCCTCTTGCAGGCTGATCTGGGTTTACAATGGACGCAAACGCTGTTGAAGTCGCCCTTAGCAGGCTAAGGGTTAATTATACCCAACTTATTTGTTTTATTATTTTTACCCTTCATTTGTTTAATTACATTTGCTTTTTGCCGTCAATTATTCAGAATTATTGTAAATTGTAGTTTCAACTAATGTCTATGCATATGTATGTGTTGTTTGTGTTTCTTTTTTTACTTTATAACACATGATCAATTAAATCAAACAATATTTGCCAAACAATCAACTCAGAAGAAACGTTTTCATTCATTTTTTTTTTTCGCCCAAGAATGCTTTTTCTAATGATGATTTTCATTTGTTTAGGGGAAAAATTGACAGGATATTCATAAACAGACTGGATTACAGTATCTATTAATTATACATTATTTCAACTTGTTTTAAGACGTAAACATAAACCCGAAACCCGTCTATGAAATGTTCGTTTTTGTCAGGCGTAGATTTGTTCCGAATATGTTCTAATCCAGCCTTGCATCATAGTTATAGTACAGGGACATATTCTACACGCGGTTAACGACTACGGTACAGTTGACAATAGAACAAACAATAAATTCTTCGATCGGCAAAAATTTAAACGCTGTATATTTATGTTTTGCTACGCACTGAAATAAATCTTTTGTGTTTCTGATCTTTTTTAGGTTTTTAATAAGCATAGAAATAAATCTTTTGCGTTTTTTGGCTCATTTATTTGCGTAAATTACACAGATACGCACTTATATAGAGCTCTGGAATAAGTGAGTTAAAAATAAGTACATGTAGGTGTAGATCGGGTAATCTGAAAAAAATACAACTACTTTTGTCGGCCTAATGAATAATAAAAAGCAAACAACATATAGTTACATTCACTTGATACTTCCTTTGGAAAACAAGAATCTAATTTCGAATAAACTTCACTTTTCAAGGAGATACTTTGAACCTTCCGATGTTTCCAATGTCTGAAAGTACACTGGCAGTAGTTGTGGGGGTGGGGGGGAATTTGTTTTACTTTTTATTTATTTTATACGACAAATGGAATATTGCTTAGGCACAAGGCAAAAATAGTAATACATACTAAGTCCAAGATTGAAAGCATATTTTTAATAGTGTTTTTAACTTTTAGGCACTTATAAATTTAAGAAATTAACCATGAAATATTTTTTGTATAAATAATAAAAATTGTTGAACTGCAACAGAGGATAGTATAGGAGACATAATAAACCACTACTTCTCTCTGGTATACTGGTCAGACAAGGTTACTTGTATTTTTAAATCACAGAACATTAACTTGTTTGTGACACGAACTCTCTTTCAGGTACAAACATTTTTTCACAAGACAAACACAAATTGCAAACTGGGTTACGTTATCTTCAGTTTCAACGACTTAACAAGTTCTTCATCACTGAAGTGCTGTGCATGTGCAGTGACATTGTCTGCAACCGTAGATCTGAACTTCATGGCAGTCTTTTAACTTTTTTAATTTTTCACTACAAGTCAAAAATCATTCATAAAAACTTTAAAAAGCCATAGGAATCTATTCGATAAAAAGAGTAGGGCAGGTTCCCGGATTCCTATGTATCCTTCCCCTCTCTCTGGGGTGGCTCTAAATAACCTATACTGCGTTGAAGAGCCGTTAAACAACATTCAATTCAATTTAAAAAGCCATGAATCTCAGGTCTAACCTTAACTGCAGCTGGAGATAATTATGTTCATCTAATTTTCCACATAGAAAATCATAACAGACGTCTAGAAATGATGTACTTTGCCTCCACAATAGCTTACAACCAAACCAGTGGATGATAATTTGAACTCCCTATACTGCTTTAATGATAACAAACACCATATTTTCCCCATTTAATTTGCCAATTTTGCATTGTTTTGAGAAGAAACACTGTTTATTACGTTTCCAAAACAGCGGTAAAACACTAAAATCAACGTCAAGCGTTTTGTTTTTTGTTTTTTGAAGAAATAAAAATTGCCAGGGCGGTATAAAAAACTGGGGGCGGGCAGTGATGATAATCTAACATTCAATATGGCCCAACTGTGATGATGACTTCTTAAAACTATCAAAATTTCACATTAATTTTGGTATGTTTGGATGGGACATGTACATTGTATTACGGATGGGACATGTACATTGTATTACGGATGGGACATGTACATTGTATTACGGATGGGACATGTACATTGTATTACGGATGGGACATGTACATTGTATTACGCATATTTTTGGTTTCACTTGCCTAAGCTGTGTTTCACCAAAGGTCAACCAGTAGATGTCATTTTTGAAAGAGCAAAAAGCAAACATGACAAAAAATAAAGGTCACAGCAGAAAAAAGTACTGCTGATCTAAAAATTATATTTTATAGTGAATTGGGCCAAAATTGCAACATGAAAATAAGAGTCAGTGATTTAATATAATACAACTGAATTCAACAGTGAATAATATCAATATTATTAGAATATTACGGTAAATAAAATTTAACAATAATTTTCACAGCTGGTAGTACTAAACCCAAGTGGGGGGTGCAGATTTATTTATTGTCAAAAAAGTGTGCTCCTTTTTACATTACCAAATAAAATCATGTTTTTAATTTGCTCACTGTGTATACAATGTATAAAAATTCAAACACCGAAGAAGAAAACAGCAATGAATCAACTACAATGGAATCACAATACCGAATGACTTTATCACAAATGAGGCATCCTGTGGTAATGATTACTGAAAATCCTCCCATAATATCAAAGATGATGTTGGCGATTTAAGAATAAAACTTGTGAACTGTTAAAAATCCATACCGCAATTCATGAATACTTTTTAAAAAAATCTTTAGTAATTTTTTTCACATGTGTTGGTCCGGGGAATAAACTTTTAAAGTTCGATTTTATATATTGGGTTTTTGTGTGCAAGTTTTGTGCCTTAATTGCTCAAAAGGGTAATGGCATTTTAGTATGGTTTACGGGGAAATTATGATCCGAGAGGATGAATAATTTTCTAATAATGTTACTGTCACCAAAATCCATGGCTAATTTGGAATTCTATGAATGATATAATGGCAAAATGAATTGAATGTTGTTTAACGGCTCATCAACACAGTATAGGTTATTTAGAGCCGCCCCAGAGAGAGGGGAAGGATACATAGGAATCCGGGAACCTGCCCTACTCTTATTATCGAATAGATTCCTATGGTTCTTTAACGTGCTCGGAGGATATACCGATACACGGGACCACCCGGTTTACGTCCCCATCCGACGGACGAGGCTAAGGTTAAGTGTCTTGCCCAAGAGGATTGAACCCGGAGCCTCCGGTTACAAATCCGCCGCGCTACCGGCAAAATGAGAAGGACTTTAACACGTTCAAAGTAATAATTCTTCCCGAGTCATAGAATTCAGTATTACATAAAAATAACAAATATTTACCATTTGTAGCACTCTACTATAGAAATTATTTAACTGTTGGGTTTGATAATAGGGAAATCCTTCACAAGATGGTAGGCATGTGGTCAGCTTATGTAAGTGAATGAAACGAAACAAGTGAAGGATTTCCTTATTCTCCAATTTGAACCCAGCAGTTAAATGATCTACATGTATAGTATTTAATTTCAATTCAGTTAAAAATTAATTGCATATGATTTTAGTAGAAATATTTCGCTTTGTTGAACGTTCTCGGCAAATAATTTCAACGTATTCAAGACTTTATTGGCATCATGACTGAATGCAAGTCATTTTTGTGTTCAGAGTTAGTTTTTAATATTTAGCAATTATGAATTTACTTTCACAGAGAAATTCTGATTCTTCACCTAAGGAAGATTAAATGCGGGATTCAATTTCATGAAAATCCTTCACGAGATAGGAATTCTTTTCACAAATGAGTAGATGTAGGTGAAAACAAATTAAACATGCCTACCATCAAGTGAAGGATTTTCTTATATAATTGAATTTGAACCTAGCAGTAAAATAATCTATTACATTTTAAAACCATTGTATTATTTCGTTTTGTTTTGAGTAATTATTGTGACGGAGTTAGTTATATATATTAATAAAGATCGTCGATTATTGAAACTCATTCTTTACAGAGCTGCAGAAGAGTGCCAAAACATATTTTATTCTGATGTTTATTGCCCTCATTATTATTATTATCTTTATTTAAATCAGAACATCAAAATTGAAATATCTTGAAATCAACAAAGTGTTTATACAAATGATACAACAAATGACAAAGAAACAGAAAATAAAATATTCAAACCTGGCCCAATGGCTTTTCACACAACATTATCCAGTCATCTGCCAGTTTGATATCATGACATTTCCAGTATATATGACGGAGAATATTGTTTGCACTTGATCGAGGGTCATTCAATAATGTGCAAGTACCTGACTGACTATCGAGGGTCATTCAATATGTGCAAGGACCAGACTGACTTAAAAGCTGAAGCAGTCGTCTGCCATCATTTTAAGGTTATTTAGTTGGTGAAGTAGTGTACAATAGCATCAGAAAATACAGGGGATAAATTTGTTGGAAAAGACAAATAAGGAATAAATCTATTTTTCAGAATGTTCATGTAATATGAACTTCAAGTACATCGGGATAAGAGCATTTAGTGACACCCCACCCAAACCCCCATAGTCGCCAAGAATGTTTAGAAAATTACATTCAATCCTTGAGTATAATGTATAAATATATAATATGCAAATATGGATCTAAAACAACAAGAAAGTTGATAGAACCAATGGATGCTCCCCGAATGTATCCTCAACTTATCAAATGACCTTGTATCACCCAGCAGTTTTCATTTTGCAGTTCCATTAGCAGTTGTTGACTTATGCTCCTGACAAGAATTACAAACTTGTATAAAATTTCAAAGGGCAATAACTCTAATTTAATTGAAGATTGTTTGTAGATCTCATTGCCCTTTCATCATTGTGTGAAGTTTCATTGCAGTCCCATTAGTATTTATTGAGTTATGCTATGGACATGAATTATAAGTATAAAATTCCAAAGGGCAATAACTCTATTTTGAATTAGGATAGAGTTATGGTTTTGTGCTCTACATTTCCCTTTATCTTTGTGTGAAGTTTCGTTAGTCACATGATTGGTTTATGAGTTATGCTCCGAACAAGAGTTGCAAATATAAAACTACAAAGGGCGATAACTCTAATTTGAATGAATAAAGAGTTATGGTTCTTGCATACTGCACTTCTATAATTGCCCTCTATCATCGTGTGAATTAAGTTCATTGTAGTCCCATCAGTAGTTTTTGAGTTATGCTACAGACAAGAATTCTACATGCAAATATAAAATTACAAAGGGCAATAAGTCTAATTTGAATAAAGACAGAGTTATGGTTCTAATTGCACTCTGCACTTCCTCTCATTGCCGTCTATCATTGTTTAAAGTTTTATTGTAGTCCCATCACTAGTTTTGAAGCTATGCTCCGGCCAAAAGTGGGACGGATGGAAGGACGGACTATCGGCGAAAACAGCTGGTTGATACAAGGCCTTATGGTTAGTTAAGGAGACATTTCGGGGAGCATCCATCGGTTTTACCGATTTTCTTGTTTACTATATGCTCCCACGAAAATTTCAAATTTAAGCTGTTTAGCTGGCATTTTGCCAGTCAATTTCTCAAAATGCCAGTAAACTGTTGAAGCACTAGCAACACTTTGCAAGCGCTTAATACCCTTTTAGTTTAGATGGTTGATAAACATTAAAAATATTTAGGCAAAATATAGTTAATAGAATCAATAACCAGTCAAAATGATTTGGCAGGGGCATAAAAAGAGTTATTTATAATTTTTTGCTACAGTAAGTTACATTTCCCTGGTTCATTTTTTATCAACTTACAAAAAAAATGCTAGCTGCACTGATAAAAGTGCTAAATTTGAGCCGTGTAGCAATATACATAGTTATCATCCCACAGTCATCAAACTTGCAAACCAATTAGGTGGTAGAAACCTTTTGAAGAACCCTCTATGTAAGTGCTGTGGGACCGATTCCTTTCTCCTCATTATAGTTCCGTTAAAAGATCTTGCTTCTCATTAAATTCGCAATAATTAAGAAGTATTTTCTGCGTATTAACCACCGCATAAGCTGTTAATCAGTATGGCAAAAACTTGAGAATATTGCCGAGAAGGCGGAAATCAATTTCTAAAAATAAAGAGATCAAAGGTACACGAATGGATAATATTTAATTTTTCTGTTTTAACAAATATTATAACTGAAATGAAAAAACATAAGTATTGTCTTCCCAAATCCTGCTCATGGTTAGATAATAACAAAGTCATATCAAAGAACAATGTAATTTACAGTTGTCTCGTTAGCAAGTTTTATCATACATAATTGCAGAAGGAGTGGTTTTATCATGGATATGATTAGAACATAGTCACATGTATCTCTCATTATACCTCAAAGCACACCTTGAAACTGGCATCTTATTTCTGACCACCAGTACATTAGTCGCTCATTAGTGAATATTCTAATTAGTGGAGACATTGTTAGGGAGCTTAAGGAGTATCATAATTGCAGCAACTTTAATAAACAGTACATGTACTTGCACAAAGAAACATATAATTGTTTATGAATCATGCAAAATTATCAATTCCATCAGATGCACGGTCACAGATTACAAAGACTGCAATCAGCATGTAATGAGATCACAGGTTAGAGCCTGACTGGCGACAATGCGCTACTTTGATGTCCTACGGCAAGAAACTTCCCAGAATCCTCCGTATCCTTCCTCTCTCTTATATTTGGGGGCTCGGAGTCACCTAAACAAGGTGTTAGTTTAAACATATTTATTTTACATCGATTGCGAAACAAGTTATTGCAACTTAGATTAATCATTCTCGATGGCTTCCTGGGTAGGACCAGTACTAAGCAATATGGATTAATTATCTTGCTCAAGGATAAATAATGTGGCCGCGGCGAGGATCGAACCCAAGACCTCTCGATCTGGAGTTTGGCGCTCTACCACTGGACCACGCACTCCACACGACAAGGTGTTGATGAGGCATACAACAACAATTCAATATAACTGACCCTATAAATCCATTTGTGGTTGCTTGGGGTGCCACAATAGTGGTAGTAAAAGACCAGGAAAGTCTGCATGTCCAATGAGTCGATTTGTTTGTTTGTTTGTTTGTATGGTGTTTTACGTCATTTTCAACACATGTCAGGTTATATATGACGGTTGATTTTTTTGTGGTGGAGGCAGACCACCCACATTTCCTGGGTAGAACCAGTACTGTACACCTCCCGTCATCCGTAAGAATCAACGTTTTCTCACTGACAAGTCAAGCTCCCAGTGGGATACGAACCTGCAGCGATGAGAGGCAAGAAGGTTGACAACGCAACGTTGTTAACCGCTTGGCCATGGAGACACCACACCAATGAGACGATAAATGAGACGATAAAACAGAATTTACAGCAACTCTTCATGGATATGAGGGTTACATGTATGAAGGTCCATTCTGTATCATCAAAGTTGGTTTAACTCATGTCAGTTTATGTCTGTCTCGGTGCCGGTGCATTCGACAAACACATGGTTATTAACCTAACACATGTCTGTAAAGCAGACTAACTTGCAGAAAACGTGAAATTTATCGTAGTCTAATTGCGGAACTGCTTGGACATTATGTCTCAAACAGGCATTCTGTCGACTACATTCCTTTCTTCTTCTTAAAGAAACTATACTGAACCAAAAGCTAATGCACCAGTAGACAATACTTTTAATGTATGAACTTATTAAATGCCGACGGGTACCGTTGGAGACAGGTGATTTGATTATTTTTAAATTTACAGTCGTTATTGACAAGATATTTGTCTCATTCAGAATGAAATTTGTTTTGATTTATTGATTGTTGAGATATTAAAGGTATTGTCTACCGGTGCCACGTTATTTATCCTTAAGCAAGATAATTAATCGACATTGCTTAGTACTGGTTCTACTGAGGAAGCCACCGAGAGTGATTAATCTAGGTTGCAGGTGCGTTAGCTGTTTGGTTCAGTATATAATAAGACACCTCTTTTATATTTTACATTTCACGGACACAAATTATAAGTATAAAATTACAAAGGGCAATAACTCTAATTTAAATGAAGACAGAGTTATGGTTCTTGCACTCTGCACTTTCTCTCGTTGCCGTCTATCATTGCGTGAAATTTCGTTGGAGTCTCTCTAGTAGTTTTTGAGAGGACACAAACTATACGTATAAAATTACAAAGGGCAATTACTCTAATTGAAGGCATAATTTTGGTTCCTGCACTCTGCAAGTCCTCTCATTGTCCCCTATCATTGTCTGAAATTTCATTGCAGTCCTATTAGTTGTTTTCAAGTTATAGAGCAAACACGAATTATAAGTATTAAATTACAAAGGGCAATAACTTTAATTCAAATGAAGACAGAGTTATGGTTCTTGTGCTCTGCATGTCCATTGCCCTCTATCATTGTGTGAAATTTCATTGCACCAGTACTGTATATGCATATCAGTCCAGTCAGATATTGAACTGAAAATTCAAAACTCACACTAAGTAAAAATTTACAATTCTAATTATTTTAAAATGGGCATAAAAATCTGTTGAATCCCATGCAGCTAGTGAGGTAATAATATAACAACAAAAAAATGTAAAAAGAATCGTTACCCTTTCGTTTCGAATATAATCGCATTTTCTTCCTTGAGCGCATAATATCTACGATCAACTCCGTGAACAATTAATCCAGATCAAACGTAGGAATGATGGCTTAGGCTGCTGCTTAATCCCAATATTTATCATTTAGCATAAATTAACATCAGTTTACAGGTAATTGTATCACTATGGTATATAACTGGCGTTCACTGCATGATTGTAGACGTTGTCAATTCAATTAAAATAACAGCTTAATTGCTTCGAATTCAATTAAGAATAGAATTACTATTCATGTATAAATAATGTCTCGGCAAGTTAACTGTGCCAACAAATCTAAAATATTTTTCATATATATTTGAAAATATTCATACTGGTACAAACAGAAAATAAAGCTTCAAAAATATGGCACCTTTTATCTAAATCACAACATTTACTGATTTCATTTTTTCCCCCATATATTTACTTTTTTCCTTCTAAATTCAGTTTGATCTTAAAGATATAACGTATAGCCATGCACCGTCCTCTGACGACCGAAATTTATTATTTGAAGTTTAAAGTGAAATGAAAAATATCCAAAGCGAAAAATATCATTTAAAGTAAACTTTCGAGGGCTTTGTGTGACGAGTTTCTGTGCAAGCAGTGGAGTTAATCCCCTTCAATACAAAACCTAGGTGGGTCGAAACAGAGGTCCTGAAACAACTACAACTGCCCTCTCACAAGTGATCCACAATTTAATGCAACTTACCTGAATTGTAATAAAATATTATAGTTCATTAGTGTTGGGAATCGGTTGAAAATTCATGATCGACATTCAGAACTTTTAACCAACCGATGATCTATCATTAATCAATTAAATTGATTCTTAATGGATTAAACATGTATGGTTTTACAGTTTATTTAAGTTTTGGGAATTGGTTGAAGATTCATGATTGACGATCATCAAAACTTGTAACGAACCAATGATTGATCATTAATCGATTAAACAGAAAAGTACACAACTGTCACATACATAGAGGATCTTAGATGAGTGACTGTGTATTATTGATTTTAATAAACGAGTTGGATAAAATGATAGGATATGAGGCTCTGCCGCGTTTATTAAAGTTAATAACACACAGTCAAGAATGTAAGATATCACATAATCACCTACGACATGATAATTTTACTTTAAAGAGAAATCATGACAACGTTTTGTTGTTTACATGACATCGCTATGTTATGCAGCTGTAAATGTGTTTGTCCTACAAATAATGCGACACCGTAAACCAAATTTAATGTTACTAACATGCATTTTATGAAGTAAGATTTCAAATAATATCTGTAAACAAACACAGTGATTCGGTCGTCATTTGCATCTGTTATACACTAGTGTATTACAAAAAATTATTACACTCCCAGAAGCCATATAAGTATGTTCTGGTCATAATTAAAGCAACTTAATGAAGCTAACCAAGCATTTATTTTCAGGTATAAATTGTGATGCTCATTTACAAATATATGATTAAATACTTATTTCATTATCTAAATGAAAAATTGTAATCGATATATCAGAAACATAGGTTTTAACTGACCAATACGTGATCAAATTAATTAATCTGATCAGCTCCACGATGGCACAGTGCATGGTAGGCCTCACAATGGCCACTGTTTTTTTTCATTATGTCTAATAGGTAAATCACTTCCCTTATAGCCTCGTCTGCCAGGCAGGATGTAAACCGTGTATCTTTTTATTTTGTTACAGAACCATAAATATACTGAAAGGAAAAAGAAGCGCGACACAAGAATTTCTGCTATATATTGTATGCACATTATGCTGCTGTTAATCGAATGGTACATGGCTAAATAAGATCTTTCCTTTCGGAAAAAATACTAAAACAACATGTAACACAACAAATAGTATTCCTGCAAAGTTTCATTATTGACGGAGTACGTGTTTGGCTCAAGCATGTGAGCAAACTTAGAATGCAACATTTCCCAAACTCTTTACGTTAAATACAGTACTGAACTGGCTACATTTTTCAGAGGAACTTCAACATTTATGAATTTCTTGTTACAACGTGTACTGTGATTAAAACATCTACAACATCACAGTTGTGTCCTTTCTCTAACTGCAACTTTTTTTTTAAACGTCTTGGGATTTCCTTGGAATATATATGGAATTAAGTGTGCAGCAGGGCACGAAAATTCCACTCATCCGCTCACCATGACGAGTGCTCATTGATGCAGGACAAGTAGAAATTCAGATAAATTCTTGAACAATTTATCAATTTGACCATTCAAATATTACTTAGGACGAGTAACTCAAAAACCAATTTTCTGTCCCTGGTGCAGTATACACAATATATAGCGGAAACTCCTGTGTCGCGTTTCTTTTTCCTTTCAGTATATATATTCAATAGTACAAGTCGGGCACAGTTCAGGGGATGACTGGCATGACCCAGTGGATAGCATAGTGGACTTGAATTTTGGAGCATGCTGTTCAATCTCCAGTGAGCTCCTGAATTCATATCATTCTCCTCATTCTGGGGTGGCTCTAAATAACATAATGTGTTGATAAGCCGTTCTACAACGATTCAGTTCCATTTCATCAGTATTTAAGTTGAATGTAATGACAATGCATTTAAATTGGAACAATATGTGAAATGGTGCTGTACAGACTTCAACTTTTCCTCTAATTGAGTCGGCTGAACAACTGAATGCACAGACAAACAAATAAGAGAAGCTATACTATTTGAACAAGTAGAATTTATAAAGAGAAACACCTTCTCAGCTCCCCTCTCCCTTTATTTCGTTTCTTTAAAGTGGTTTCGGGAAAACAAACTGACTTTATAAGTGAACTTTAAACAGGGTGAACTCTGAAGAAAAGTAAATATGGGCTTACAAGGTGGCTTTTCAAAATATGTTTTCTTACAAATTATTATTATACTGTACTGGCTAACTACCGGTAAGCCGTATTATACGATTCTCAAACAAGCCAGTGAAGTATTGCACAGCAGTTTCGAGTACATGTCCCCTATCGGTCACAGGGTTCAATTCCATTCAGACACAAGCCTCAATTGTTCACATACTGAAAAAAATGCAAAAAATTGTGAAAAAGGAAAATATCACCATCCTCCAAATTTTTCATACAATCGAAACACTTTTTGAATGTGCATCATTATCGTTAAATGTTCTTAATGATTGGCAAAATATGAGAAAAATATATCCTCCCATTCTGGCCCAAAACTTGGCCACATATTTTATGGGGATGGCAAGACTGTGAGTCAGACTACACTACACAGGTCCACCCAGTTGTACTGGTAGACCGACTTATAACCCTTAAGCCGCTAGTTCTTTCCTTGAATTACAAGGCTTTTTTTCGGCGGTTTTTATAGCCATTATTGGGTCATATTCCCAACGACAAAAGATATATCTCTTTTTCCCAATTTTGAGACGAAATTTCCCAATTGAAAGAAGAAAAAGAAAGAACACTGAAAAGTAGCAAAAATGTGACAAGTATTGAATATGAAATGCTTTTAAATGCCTCTGTTGATCTTGTTTAATGTAAACAGTATGAAAGATACAATTATGAAATAAATGTTTGACTGTTTTGCTTCCCAATTTTATGAAAAATCGCGCTATAAAATTCACAATTTTGAGGGTATGGGTTATGCTCCCAAAATGTAGAAAAAAAGCACTGAATAAAGACATTCCATTTATGCCACAAAGGGCTGTTTTGGGGGAAATGAGTGATCAACTGTTTTGGGGGAAATGAGTGATCAACAGCTGGACATTGTAAATCCTGATCAGCCTGCCAGTTACTGGGTTTTCAATGAACACAAAGGCTATTATAGTTGTGCTTAGCGAGTTAAGGCATAAATATTTGGTTCCAAGATATCTGCTACCTTGATGCACATGCACTCTTTAATTGCCTTTAGCAACATAAAACACAATCTCTGTTTACAACACTGCATGTCAATCCAGGATTTGCATTTTTACTTATCTAAACAAATTTCCCTGAGACTTTTCCACAGGGAACTTTTCTGCCTCTTCATTTATACTACTAGTAAGTTGTTTAACAGTATTGTGCATGTATATTCTACTCTTTTGTCTGAAAATGTCATATATCTCAAAATCATTTTTTTTTTTTTTTTTTAAATACCTTCAACTTTTAAGGATTGTGCTGCAGGTGTTCTGGTCTCTCACTCCCTACCACCAAAAAGAAATCCATTACACATATATACACTTTTATGTTAAATAATGAATTAAAATGGACATAATCAAGGGAAATAACTCTGTAATATAGATTGAGTATGCTTCCTGTTGAATTCTTATAACATCTAATACATAAACATTCTTACAAAGTTTGGTGAAATGTCAGAAATTCTTTCCAAATTTGGTTGAATGACAGATAACATTTCCAAACCAGAGGTCAATGATATTGAAGCTCTACCATAGGTTTTGATAGCTAGATCAACTTTCCTGTGAAATTTCACGAAAATCTGTCAAGTAGTTTCAGAGGAGTAGTCGCTACACGTTTTTACTATATAACACTATGTAAACAAAGATGGTCACTGGCAGCCATGTTTAATGTCGAATCAAAATCATTTTCAGCAAGGACTAACATCATATCATGCTGATTATTTTAGAAAAAGTCCCATATCAATATCACTTATAGTTTTCAAAAAGTAGTCATTTTTAGCTGTGGCAGTCATCTTGAATTTCCAGGCAACCTGTAAATTTGCCATCTTGAATTTTTGGCCAACTAGAAATTTTGCTAGGATCAACTAGACATCCAGACCAACATTCCTGTGAAGCTTCATGAAAATCTGTGAAGTAGTTTCAGAGGAGTTGTCGTTACAAGTTTTTACTATATAACTCTATGTAAACAAAGATGTCAACTGGCAGCCATGTTTAATGTTGAATCTCTATGAATCAAAATGATTTTCAACAAGGACCAACATCATGTCATGCTGATCATTTTAGAAAAAGTCCCATATCAATATCACTTGTTTTCAAGAAGTAATCGCTTCAATTTTATTTATTTTTAAATCTTTTTTTGGCTGTGGTGGCCATCTAGAATTTCTGGCCAACATTAAATTTTGCTATGATCAACTAGACACCAAGAGCAACATTCCCGTTAAGTTTCATGAAAATCCGTCAAGTAGTTTCAGATGAGTAGTCACTACAATTTTTTACTATATAACTATGTAAACAGATCTGGCTGCACTGAGCCATGTTTAATGTTGAATCAAAATAATTTTCAACAAGGACCAACATCATGTCATGCTGATAATTTTAGAAAAAGTCCTATATCAATATCACTTATAGTTTCCAAGAAGTAGTCACTACAAATTTGTTTTTTAAAAATCTATTTTTAGCCGCGGCGGCAATCTTGAGTTTCCGGGCCGACCTGACATTTTGCTAGGATCAACAAGATATCAAGAGCGTTCATTCCTGTGAAGTTTCATGAAAATCCATTTAGTTTCAGAGGAGTAGTCTCTACAAGTTTTTATTATATAACTCTATGTAAACAAAGATGGCAGCAGGTGGCCATGTTTAATGACGAATCAAAATAATTTTCGACAAGGATCAACATCATGTCATGCTGATCATTTTAGAAAAAATCCCATATCAATATCACTTACAGGTTTTCAGGAAGTAGTCGCTACAATTTTTAAAAAAAAAAAAAATCTGTTTTTAGTTATGGCGCCCATCTTGAATTTCCGGCCAGACTGAAATTTTGCTAGGATCAACTAGAAATCCAGAGCAACATTCCTGTGAAGTTTCATGAAAATTCGTCAAGTAATTTCAGAGGAGTAGTCGCTACAAGCTTATACTATATAACTGTATGCAAACATAGATGGCCGCTCAGATGCTTTTAAAAGGTTAAATCAAAACAATCTTCGACAAGGATCAACACCATGACATGCTGATAATTTTAGAAAAGTCCAATATCAATATCACTTACAGTTTTCAAGAAGTAGTCGCTACAAACTTGTTTTTAAAAATCTATTTTTAGCTTTGGTGGCCATCTTGGATTTCACATCAACGTAATTTCTTGCTAGGATCAACTAGACATCATGGGCAACATTTCTGTAAAGTTTCATGAAAATCCATCCAGTAGTTTCAAAGGAGTAGTCGCCGCAAAAAAAAGTTTGATCAGTAGAGTTAAAAACAAACTGAAATTGGCTTATTTTACTTCATCAAAGGCAATTAGTCAGTGGTGAATGCACACCATTTGAATATTGTCAAACTTGGCTAAGATCTTATTGAAACAAACCTGTTAACAACATGAAACAAACTGAAATCAATTTATTTTGACAATAAAGGGCACTAACTCCGTAACTTATTGGTTGATTATGTTGATTGTTGACCTGGAACATCCAACATCAACATAAAGGGCACTAACTCTGTAATTTATTGGTTGATTATGTTGATTGTTCAGCTCGAACATCCAATATCATCATAAAGGGCACTAACTCTGTAACATGTCGGTTGCTAATGTTGATTGTTGACCTCGAACATCCAACATCAACATAAAGGGCACTAACTCTGTAATTTATTGGTTAATTATGTTGATTGTTCAGCTCGAACATCCAATATCATCATAAAGGGCACTAACTCTGTAACATATCGGTTGCTAATGTTGATTGTTCAGCTCGAACATCCAACATCATCATGATCCAATAAATGCTCTTACCAAGTTTGGTAACTGGCAGATTCCATCTACTAAATAATTTCATAAATGAGCTGAAATTCATTGACTTGTATGTGTATTACTAAATCAGGGTCAATAACTCGCAAAGCATACATGTAGGTACGTTTAACTGATGAGTCAACTTATCATAGATCTTGTTGAAGCAGAACCTTCAATCTGGTAAAAATCCAATAAATTTAGTTATGGTTACAACTAATTTTGTTCACTGCTTGACACAATCAAGGGCTATAACTCTGTAACATATCAGTTGATTATGCTCTTTTCAAAACTTATCCAATGTGCCGTGGGGTTTGTGTGTGGGGGATGGGGGTGGCAGCTTGGTAAACAGAGAGGTTTTTAGACAGTTACACACAAACAAAACCTAAAAAACTGTGATGGTGTGCGAGTGTTGATGGTGAGCCTGTATCATTAAAGACAACTCAGCCTCGCCATCACCTTAATCAGTGAAAATCGAACATTCAAGGCTGGATGCGACCAAACCAAAATCACTGATTCAATACGGGTAAATAGGGTATAACAGGGATGGAAACTAACTTTTAAAGCTTGGTTGCGCAAACGGGCAACCATCTTCTGGATTTTGGTTGCCCAGCTGAAAATTTATGAGCCCAGATTTTCTGTATTTTTCTTTTCGACACACACACAAACACATTAACAAACATGATTTTAACACAAATTTACTTTATTTAGGCCAAATAAAAAAAAGGTGTGTTTCCTATTGCATGCTCTAGGGTCGGTAGGTAGGCATATTTATATTCTATAGTTCACTACAGTCTGATCATGGCCATTACAGTTACTCTGGCATGGTATATATTTCACCCTTTTCCTGTGAAAAATTCCCCTCTTAAAAAAGAAATTATATATATATTAGAAAAATGTTAAACTACAATACAGGAAAACAGCATACTTTTTGCAATTCCCCTTCCTGAAGGCCCTAAAAGCTGACTAGTGCCCTTAAAGATTCGTTATTTGTATAACATCAAATACCGTAACGTTCGCGCTCCGTGAAATTAAAACGGGAGCCGCATTTTAGAATGTCCCAAAACGAAAATGCGTCAATTTCCCAATATCCGGTTGACTTAAATTGCATTTCATCGTCGAATAAACAGAGTTGCGACTATTTACTGCATTTAATCGCTTAATAAACTATGTAAGAAATATTTTCTTTGTTGTTGTTTTCTACTGAAATGTTATTCATCCGCATTGACGAATAATGCCGAGGAAATCGACTTTAGCTTGTCGAAAAAGCTAGTCGCCCGGGCGGACTACCAACTTATGAAATCTACTCGCCCAGCTTGAAATTTAGTCGTCCCGGGCGAACGGGCAACCGTTAGTTTCCATCCCTGGTATAAACGTGATGTGATGTCGCAGCACTCTACTCAATACTCAATGATACAATAACAGATTCTAAAGCAGTTGTTTGCAATGCACTCCAAGTGTTTACTCACTGAAAACCCTGTCTCTGAATAGCCCGTACAGAAAAAACATGCATGTAGACCTAGGTACATTTAAAATATTGTGTTTTTTTGCTCCGAGTTTGTTTTTTATGGGTGTTAAAGAATGTGTACTCCAAACAAGAGCATTTAGAGGATCTATTTCATATCTACTTCTCAGTGTTGGTGGATGTTTTCAAATTCCAGAATCTAGCATGCTTGGAACCACAAAGCATTGAATAGAGAAAATGCCTTTAATGAACTGCATAAACTGTTATCAGAAACATATTATATTAAAAAAACATTGTACAATATATGTTTACGATTTTAGCATTGTTTATTTGTTGTTTGAAGAGGGCTGGCGTGGCGCAGTCGGTAGCGCGGCGGATTTGTAACCGGAGGCACCGGGTTCAATCCTCCGTGATGCCACTGAGTTTCGTCGGTGTGTTCTTGGGCAAGACACTTTCCCTTAGTCTTGTCCGTCGGATGGGGACGATAACCGGGCAGTCCCGTGTATAGGTCTATCCTCCAAGCAGTTTAAAGAACATACGAATCTATTCGATAAAAAGAGTAGGGCATGGTTCCCGGATTCCTATGTATCCTTCCCCTCTCTCTGGGGCGGCTCTAAATAACCTATACTGTGTTGATGAGCCGTTAAACAACATTCAATTCATTGTTATTCGAATGGCGTTTTATGTCATTTTTAGCATATTTTGTGTCGTATAATATGAAGGTCATTTTTTTGTGGTAGAGGCAGGCCACCCATCTTTCCTTATAGAACCAGTAATATATACATGTAACTCCTGCCATACGTTAGAATCGACACTTTCCCACTTACAAGTTGAGCTCCAAGGCAGCTGTAAGAGAAGGTTTACAACCTGCAGCGGTAAGAGAAGAGAAGGTTTACAATGCAACGTCATCAATTCCTCGACGACGGAGGCTAATCAATGGAAAACGCAACATTTGATGAAAAAAGGGAAATATCTCCGGTTATACAAGGTAAATTCTGACGAAGAATCAATATGCACATCTTGAGATCATAGGTAAGCATCCTCTGTTTCGAAACAATAGGTTGAAAACTGTGGGAGGAGATAGACACACAACATTTTCACGAAAGACGGACACTCAAATGGGTGGACGGACGTGCCTTACGCTTCATGCCCTCTCACCATTCGGTGGTGGTGTCATAAAAACCCAGCACACAAAAAATCCCCATCTTAAGCCCAATGCAGACCCATCCTAAAGGCAAAGATAGGGTCTTATTATAGACCTCTTGGTTCCCTTAAGTGTAATAAACCACCTGTTAATTAATCCCGAAAAATAAACTGCCATAATATAATGACACAATCACAATAACTTACGATTAACAAATATTCTCAGGGCCTGACTATTAAACTGCAAGGCATGATCAGAACAATGGAAAGAACACTCTCGAGAAAGCCGCCAAGTTTGTGTCATCAATTTTTACACTTACAGGTAACCAGTCACAATAGCGGGCAACAAAGGGAGAATTATATTAACTCTGAAGTTTCGTAAACATAAACCCCAGGTGTTCAAGAGGCTTTTCTCTTTGAATGCAGACTGCTGAAAGTGCTTTAGACCATTTTTGACATACACGTATATAATTTTTGAATACTCAACAGGATATGTCATACCACAGTTTCATAACCATATATGGATATTTTATAATATTCTACTATTATGATGAATGAATGAATTGTACTTTACCACCCTTTAACAGCTTAGATCATACGGGGTTGGAATGGGCAATAGTGACGAGCAAAGAAATGGAGATAAAGGCCATTGCTGGAATGAATATCACATTCTTGATCCGCATTCAAAATACGACAATTCTTGAATGGTTTGTGGCTGTTTTAAGAAGAATTGATAGCTTGTGAGGGTTCACATTTAACACTTATTAACTTGCTAAATGCAAGTATAGTTTTGCAGATTGCAAGTAGAAAATATCAGCACTTGCTAAATTTTGCAAGTAATAAAATTTATTCACTGAACATATTCATCAAACATAGTAAAATAGTGCAGAGTAACTAAGTAAGTATAATGATACATTATTACCTTGTTGCATCTAGCCGAGTGTAAAAATGTCATGTGTTACATGTATGGCAATCCTGCTAAAATGAATCGAAGGTTCTGAATAATTAATAAGTACCTTGAATTAAAATAGCAGAAAATATCGGCTGCACTTGCCTTTTTTTAGTAAGTGCCTAAAAAATATAAACCCTTAACCCGATAAGCACGACTATAATAGCCTTTGCGTCCATTGTAAACCCAGATCAGCCTGCTGATCAGGGTTTACAATGTCTGGCTGCTGATCAGTCATTTCCCCCAAAACACCCCTATGTCACATAAATGGTATAGTCTTAATTCAAAGAAAGAACAGTTCATTATGTGTTAAGGGTTAAATTTTATCCCTGTTTGTGAATACTACATGTACACTTATGAATGACTTGTGCTGTATGAAATGTCATATAACAGACATATCTGTAATTTAAAACAAGAGGTCAATGACCTTGAAGCTCTACTGATTGATTTTGATTTCAGGAAGTAGTCGCTACAAACTGTTTTTTTGAAAATCTATTTTAAGCCGTGGTGGCCATCTTGAATTTCCGGCCGACCTGAAATTTTGCTAGGATCAATTAGACATCAAGAGCAACATTCCTGTGAAGTTTTATGAAAATCCGTCAAGTAGTTGCAGAGGAGTAGTCGCTACAAGTTTTCATTATATAACTCTATGTAAACAAACATGGCCACTGGCAGCCATGTTTAACGTCGAATCAAAATAATGTTCGACTTGAATAACCATCATGTCATGCTGATCATTTTAGAAAAAGTCCAATATCAATATCACTTATAGTTTTCAAGAAGTAGTCACTACAAAGTTGTATTTTGAAAATCTATTTTTAGCCATGGCGGCCATCTTGAATTTCCGGCCGACCTGAAATTTTGCTAGGATCAATAAGACATCAAGAGCAACATTCCTGTGAAGTTTTATGAAAATCCGTCAAGTAGTTTCAGAGGAGTAGTCGCTACAAGTTTTCGATATATAACTCTTATGTAAACAAACATGGCCACTGGCAGCCATGTTTAACGTCGAATCAAAATAATGTTCGACTTGAATAACCATCATGTCATGCTAATCATTTTAGAAAAAGTCCCATATCAATATCACTTATAGTTTTCAAGAAGTAGTCGCTACAAACTTGTATTTTGAAAATCTATTTTTAGCCATGGCGGCCATCTTGAATTTCCGGCCGACCTGAAATTTTGCTAGGATCAATTAGACATCAAGAGCAACATTTCTGTGAAGTTTCAGAGGAGTAGTCGCTACAAGTTTTCATTATATAACTCTATGTAAACAAAGATGGCCACCGGCAGCCATGTTAAATGTCGAATCAAAATAATGTTCGACTCGGATAACCATCATGTCATGCTGATCATTTTAGAAAAAGTCCCATATCAATATCACTTATAGTTTTCAAGAAGTAGTCGCTACAAACTTATTTTTTAAAAAATTATTTTTAACTGTGGCAGCCATCTTGAATTTCTGGCCGATCTGAAATTTTGCTAGGATCAATTAAACATTAAGAGCAACATTCCTGTAAAGATTCATGAAAATCCGCCAAGTAGTTTCAGAGAAGTAGTCGCTACAAGTTTTTACTATATAACTCTATGTAAACAAAGATGGCCGCTGGCAGCCACGTTTAACGTCGAATCAAAACGATTTTTGATAAAGACCAACATCATGTCATGCTGATCATTTTAGAAAAAGTCCCATATCAATATCACTTATAGTTTTCAAGAAGTAGTCGCTACAAACTTGTATTTTGAAAAATTATTTTTAGCCGTGGCGGCCATCTTGAATTTCCGGCCGACCTGAAATTTTGCTAGGATCATTTAGACATCAAGAGCAACATTCCTGTGAAGTTTCATGAAAATCCGTCAAGTAGTTTCAGAGAAGTAGTCGCTACAAGTTTTCATTATATAACTCTATGTAAACAAAGATGGCCGCTGGCAGCCATGTTTAACGTCAAATCAAAACGATTTTCGACAAGGACCAACATCATGTCATGCTGATCATTTTAGAAAAAGTCCCATATCAATATCACTTATAGTTTTCAAGAAGTAGTCGCTACAAACTTGAATTTAAAAAATCTATTTTTAGCTTTGGCGGCCATCTTGGATTTCACATCAACATGAATTTTTGCTAGGATCAACTAGACTTCATGGGCAACATTTCTGTAAAGTTTTATGAATATCCATCCAGTAGTTTCAGAGGAGTAGTCGCTACAAATAAAAGTTAACGGACGGACGGACAGACGGACAGACGGACGGACGGACAGACGGACGACGGACGCCGCACCACGGCATAAGCTCTGCTGATCTCTGATCAGTAGAGCTAAAAATCTTAAACAAAGATATTAATAAAAGATGATGATTCTAATTGTGACCTCCTACCAAAATATCGCATCTGAAACTAAAGTGATTTTTTATGAGCCAAAAAAGGGTTCATTGCGTCTACGATCGATTAATTTCTGGTGGAACTTTTCATTGCGTCTTAGTAACGATCGATTCATTTCTCGTGGAACTGTTTATTGCGTCTACGTTAGATTCATTTCTGGTGGAACTTTTCATTGTGTCTATGATCAATTCATTTCGGTGGAACTTTTCATTGTGTCTACGATCGATTCATCTCTGGTGGAACTTTTCATTGTGTCTACGATCGACTCATATCTTCTGTTAGCTATTTCTTGACTCCATACCAGAAGGGTCGAATCACTGACTTCAAATGAAATCGGATTTTACATCCATAATCTACTTGTAAAGGTCATTATCAGAAAGCAACATCAACGGATGATGATTCCCATCATGCACGCCAACACCCAGAATCGATCCCACCTGCGGAAGCTCTTAAGCCAAAAATAGGCACTCCCTGTTTCAAATTTCAACCTTACTCTTCCATTTTCCCAACTTCTTGAAATTCTCACAAGATCACCCCCCACCAAGATCTGAGGTCAGGACGTGGCGCCCGCTAAAATTGAATAACTGTTACTGCTGAATCATGACGACTCCCTACATGACTGCAGAGGAAATAGAGCTTATACATCGGTCTATGTAACCAAAAATTGATTAGATCGGAAACTAATAATATTTGCCGGTAACTTACTTGATGTTTTTATAACTTAATTCTTATTCGATTTGGTATTGAATATTGCATGTTTTGTTGGCAAGTTGTAAACCTTTGAAATCGAGCTTGAGCGAACCATGGCTTAAAATTGATCAAAAGATGTTGCAATAAATTATTCAAAGTCAGATTTCATTAAATCAAGCGTAAAAGTCGTAATGATTTTCTTCTATTTGATAACAAGTTAAGGTGTTCAAAGAAGCCAAATTTAAAATTAATATTATTAGGGATTAAGGAGTTTATAAATCTACAGTATGTTCATTTTGAATTGAAACCATTTTTAACAATATCCAATACAATTAGACTATAGTACAGAAGTGAAAGAAATACGCCCATAAAGAACATATATTTAAATGACACATGACAATCTCTGGTGGTCTGTTTACACAGCATTAAAACAAATCAAACACCTGCAAAAGTGTCTTGTTTTTCCTACACCCACCCCACCCCACCACACGCTCCACCACCACACCCCTCCATTCAATAAGCTAATTACATATCTGGTTGCCATTCCGCCAGCACTGAGAAACTTCCTTATAATTATGACATAACAGAACAACTGAACATTTTAAATTAGTAATATAAGCTGACAATCTTAACAAGAGGTCAATGACCTTGAAGCTCTACTGATTGATTTTGATTTCAGGTAGAAGTCGCTACAGACTTGTTTTTTGAAAATTTATTTTTAGCCGTGGCGGCCATCTTGAATTTCCGGCCGACCTGAAATTTTGCTAGAATCAATTAGACATCAAAAGCAACATTCCTGTGAAGTTTCATGAAAATCCGTCAAGTAGTTTCAGAGGAGTAGTCGCTACAAGTTGTCATTATATAACTCTATGTAAACAAAGATGTCCACTGGCAGCCATGTTTAACGTCGAATCAAAATAATGTTTGACTCTGATAACCATCATGTCATGCTGATCATTTTACAAAAAGTCCCATATCAATATCACTTATAGTTTGCAAGATGTAGTCGCTACACAATTGTTTTTTAAAAACCTATTTTTAGATTTGGCGGCCATCTTGGATTTCACATAAAAATGAATTTTTGCTAGGATCAACTAGACTTCATGGGCAACATTTCTGTAAAGTTTCATGAAAATCCATTCAGCAGTTTCAGAGGAGTTGTCGCTACAAAAAAAAGTTTATGGACAGACAGACGGACAGACAGACAGACAGACAGACGACGGACGCCGCACCACGGCATAAGCTCTGCTGATCTCTGATCAGTAGAGCTAAAAAGGGGATGCTTATTAACTAACAATTTTACAGCATGTATGGGGTGTTTATTAGGGACGAATAAAACATTTTGCAATTGTTCTGAAACAAGTACCATCACATGTATGTTTTAAATTGCATCCTTATGCCCCCAACACACCACCCACCCCGACAATGTTTTACCTCAGTTGTTTATATATATTTATTGTAACTGCCATACAGTGTATGTAACATAAGAATAAAACTTCCGCAAAATTAGTTTTCAATGAAAGTTTCTAATATGTAATAGATGTGTTTAAACCTACAATCACAAAACCCGGAAAACCCCACTGTACAAGACTCAGGAGTCATGCGGGCGCATCGGTATTCAGCATTCAGTTCCTCCTTATAAGCTCAAAAACATTTCTGTGGTTAACCTGATGGTTTCGGGACTATAACCTTTTAAAGGATTACTAAAATACGTACACAATTCTGCAGTACTGAAAGCTTGTTATCGTATATTTCTTACTAAACCAACTTACAATGTGAGGCGTGAAAATCCGAATGATTTAATTTATATCCGAATGATTTAATTACGCACGGGAGATTATGAAGGATTAGGATTATTTCACTATAATCCAATGCCAAAAATATTGACCGAATTGGCAAGCTGCATTTGCAAAATGTATGGTGGGGAATATCTATAATTCATTGAATCAGTAACTAGCGCACACATCACAATGTTCCGGAAACCTGACCTACCCTCCCTTCTTGGCCTAACCCAAGTAGCATCAGCAGCTCAGTGGATAAGGCCTTGGCCATTACATGGTCCTGCCGTAATTCCATTAAGCTATGAGAAAACTTATATAAGCAGAATTTTAGAACGGATATTTCGACAATATAACAAGTTTAAAAACAATTTTTTACTGAACAAGTGACATAATCTGTTTAAAATTACCTAACTGTTTTAATTTTACAATATGCAAACAATTTTACTGACATGAAGGTTTATTTCATACCCCAGCGAATCAGTTTTCGCTTCTTGGAGAAGGGGTTGGATGGGGTATGAACGTTAATACTCGGACCACGTAACGTTCAGAGCTATAGACGCCTTCCCCATTTGGGTTCGGTCCCTGGCGAGGCATGTCTTATGAAAAGCTTCATCTCATCTCCCTCTTAGGTTGCTGTTGCATTGGCCTAAACCTGATTTTTTTATTCTCCAGATGTCATGGTACATGTAGGAAGCATTAATGTTCCCATGTTACCAGAAATAGATAATTTTGTTTATAAAATAAATAAAACAAGAGGTCAATGACCTTGAAGCTCTACTGATTGATTTTGATTTCAGGAAGTAGTCGCTACAGACTTGTTTTTTGAAAATCTATTTTTAACCGTGGCGGCCATCTTGAATTTCCGGCCGACCTGAAATTTTGCTAGGATCAATTAGACATTAAGAGCAACATTCCTGTGAAGTTTCATGAAAATCCGTCAGGTAGTTTCAGAGGAGTAGTCGCTACAAGTTTTCATTATATAACTCTATGTAAACAAAGATGGCCGCTGGTAGCCATGTTTAACGTCAAATCAAAACGATTTTCGACAAGGACCAACATCATGTCATACTGATCATTTTAGAAAAAGTCCCATTGCAATATCCCTTAGAGTTTTCAAGAAGTAGTCGCTAAAAACTTATTTATTTTAAATCTATTTTTAGCTGTGGCGGCCATCTTGAATTTCCGGCCGACCTGAAATTTTTCTAGGATCAACTAGACATCAAGATCAACATTCCTGTGAAGTTTCATGAACATCCGTCAAGTAGTTTCAGAGAAGTAGTCGCTACAAGTTTTTACTATATAACTCTATGTAAACAAAGATGGCCACTGGCAGCCATGTTTAACGTCGAATCAAAACGATTTTCCACAAGGATCAACATCATGTCATGCTGATCATTTTAGAAAAAGTCCCATATCAATATCACTTATAGTTTTCAAGAAGTAGTCGCTACAAACTTATTTTTTAAAAATCTATTTTTAGCTGTGATGGCCATTTTGAATTTCTGGCAGATTTGAAATTTTGCTAGGATCAATAAGACATCAAGAGCAACATTCCTGTAAAGTTTCATGACAATCCGTCAAGTTGTTTCAGAGAAGTAGTCGCTACAAGTTTTTACTATATAACTCTATGTAAACAAAGATGGCCGCTGGCAGCCATGTTTAAAGTTGAATCAAAACAATTTTTGACAAGGATCAACATCATGTCATGCTGATCATTTTAGAAAAAGTCCCATATCAATATCACTTATAGTTTTCAAGAAGTAGTCGCTACAAACTTGTATTTTAAAATTCTATTTTTAGCTTTGGCGGCCATCTTGGATTTCACATCAACATGAATTTTTGCTAGGATCAACTAGACTTTATGGGCAACATTTCTGTAAAGTTTCATGAATATCCATCCAGTAGTTTCAGAGGAGTTGTCGCTACAAATAAAAGTTTACGGACAGACAGACTGACAGACAGACGACGGACGCCGCAGCACGGCATAAGCTCTGCTGATCTCTGATCAGTAGAGCTAATAAAAAAAGAGGCCCAAGAGTGGGGGGGAATCATTCAACAGGAACACGGCGATGACATCAGCAACTAGGCTTTGTACTGATCATCCCTGCCAAGTTTCATTGAAATCTGGCCAAGATATGAGGAGAACTAGTCTGTACAAAGTTAGTATATTAAAACCTTTAAAGGGCCACAACTCTGCCAAAAATCATTAAACCGGAACACGGCGATGACATGCGCAACTAGGCTTGGTACTGATCATCCCTGCAAAGTTTAATTAAAATGCAGCCAAGGGTTCCGGAGAACTCGTCCGGACAAAGTTTGTGTACTAAAACATTTTAAGGGCCATAACTCTGCCAAAAATCAATCAACCATAACACAGTGATGATATGCACAACTATGCCTGGTCATCACCCAAAAAAAAGTTTCGTTGAAATCTGGCCAGGAATTCAGGAGACTAATCTGGACAAAGTTTGTGTATTAAAACCTTAAAGGGCCATAAATCTGCCAAAAATCATTCAACCGGAACACGGTGAAGTATGCACAACTAGACTCGATACTGTTCAACCTTGCCCAGTTTCGATGAAATCCCGGGCCAGGGTTCAGGAGAAATAGTCCGGAAAAGATTTGTGCATTAAAACCTGTAAAGGGCCATAACTCTGTCGAAAATCTTTTAACCAGAATCCAGCAATGATATGCACAACTTGGCTCGGTACTGATCATCCCTGTACAGTTTCTTTGAAATCCAGCCGGGGGTTCAGAAGAACTAGTTCTTACAAGGTTTGTGTACTAAAACCTTTAAAGGGCCATAACTCAACCAAAATCACTCAACCGGAACACATTGATGATATGTCAAACTAGGCTTGATACTGATCATCCCTGCTTAGTTTCATTGAAATCCGGCCAAATGAAGGCCCTATCGTCTTAACGAGGCAAAATACAGCATTTTTAACTAAATGAAGGGCCATAACGCTGGTATTACTAATCCGATTTGGCTGGTTTTCGAACTTTTCCAAGCTTTAATTGATATTAACAATCTGGTAAAGTTTGGTAAAGAACGGATAAAAAAATGAAGGCCCTATCCTGGTAACGAGGACAAATTATAGTACACTTCATAATATCAAGGGCCATAATTGGGTCCATATCAGATAAAGTGTAATATAAGTTTGACTTCGCAAACTTTTTGTAAAACTCAGATATGGTTTATTTTTATCCCCTGATCTATTACAAGAAATGTAAAATAGGTTTTAACATAGTTTAGTTAGCAACTGCTTCAAACTTTTGTCTATCAACGTGATGGACATTAGGTTGACAATTTGTTTTGGATTGTGTCTTCAATGTGGCCTCAATAAATCTCATTCAGTTTTTCAATCAAATTCTATGAATATATTGATGCATAAACCTGTCTTAGACACCTGTTCAAAACAAAACTCTCTTCTTAGGTAAGTGACGGACGTTATCTGTAAACAAATATGTTTTATTGGAATAAAACTGTTCAAAACACAATTGTATGTATTCATTTTTGTTTTAAAATGAAATTTTTTCCAACTTACTCTTTTTAGACAAATTGAAATGTTTAAAGGCTATGGTTTGTGACGGATGTTACTCTTTGACGTTGGGACATTTTGTTAGGTCAAACTGTGACGACCGCAACATGCCTACATATTCAGTGTATGAACCAGTAACAATATATACATATTCATCTTGGCATTTTCTTTGCTAACTGGGTATTTGATGATGGTCATGCATCTTCATTTAACCCGAGACCAATTATTACAATTACACAAACATAATGCTCAAACATAACACCCGTACACAACGATTGCTGTCAAACTGTGACAGCCAATGGCTTCGCAATCTAAACATAGTAGGACCATGGTAAAAGATTGATAGTATTTATATATAGAAACAATTAATATCACTGTAAAAGCCTGAAACATGGAATATCCTTACAACATGTGACCGTAATCAAAACTACAATTAAGTTATGAGGGCCGTTATTCAATAATACAATTGACTGACAACAAACTCATCCGTCTTCCCACGTGATCCTCGATGATTACACGTTTTATGATGACGTCATATGCAAGTTTATAGCTCAGGGCCCTGTTTTATTAAACAACTTACGATAAGTCTCAAATTTTAAAATCTTTCACTTTTTTCACCTAAGCATTCCATGTAGACAATTATGTGTGCGCGTAGTGCAGAAATATCACACGCATAAGAAAATGAAATAAAATCAAGTTTATTTGAAAAGTGCAATTTATAGTGAAGCATTTAAGAAATTGATTTACGATCAAAATGGTCGTAAGTTGTTTCATAAAACGGGTCCCTGAAGTATAAAATATCGTACCTAGCTTAGCTAGAATCGCTCGATAAGCGGACGTTATGATATTGACCGAATCGTTAGGTCTACATAAAAACAACTTTTTTTGTAAATGTCTAGCCGACTTGCGGCTGTTTTAACTAACATATTTTACTGAATAAAAAACAAAGGATACCTGAAACCATTGACTGTTGAATTAATGCACTAAGAGGAGTGTATTTTTTTCAAGCGACTTTGTCCTGAACCATAACGGATGATAACATTTTTTCGAAGCTAATTTTTAATATCTTTTGCTTAACCTACATGTACAAGAAATGTTTTTGTTGTTTTAGTTATTTAATATTATATTCACAGCTTCAATCGGTCAATTTACCCACTAGGACCTTTTAAAATGTTGTTTACATACTTTTAGATGTGCGTCTAAAATGTCACAAAATGGCTTCCAAAAAACTTTGACATTTCATGCAAAAAATGTTCGCAAACACTGTTTAATGAGATACTGTTGGAGTTTTTTTTTAATATAAAGAGTAAATAACTACTTGTTGTTTTTTACTTTAATTGTCAAATATATATGGAAATATGGAAATCAATGAGTGGCAGACGTTATTTATTACCCTACATGTATATCTGATAAGGACACAACTATATGGTGTAAATGGTCTGAACAGGCTGGTTTTAGAACTCATCCGAGCTTTCATCGATATCAACAATCTGGTAAAGTTCGAAAAAGATCGATGAAAAACGAAGGCCCTATCGTGTTATCGAGGCCAAATTATAGCATATTTAAGAAAATCAAGGGCCATAACTCTGGTGTGACTGGAGGTAATCTGGAAGATTGATTGTTGTTGCTCCAAATACAAATGAAAACCCTCGTGTTTCAATTGCATATGAAATTAAATTAAGTTGTGTGTTTCCATGATAATGTTTGGTCTGGAAAACAAGACCACTCGCTGTTCGTAGTTGCTAAATCATTAATATTAATTTAAATGGTGACTAAATTGCTAAAACTTGTACATAATGATATAATTTAAATAACTTATACTTTGATCATTCACGAAACAAGAATTTATAAGAATCTTAAAGCATCGTGAAATTATGAATTAGTATGTGATTATACAACACAAACAATAGTGTTTCCCCCAGCCTTGAAAAAGGGCATGGTAAATCAAAACAAGAGGTCAATGACCTTGAAGCTCTACTGATTGATTTTGATTTCAGGAAGTAGTCGCTACAAACTTGTTTTTTGAAAATTTATTTTTAGCCGTGGCGGCCATCTTGAATTTCCGGCCGACCTGATATTTTGCTAGGATCAATTAGACATCAAGAGCAACATTCCTGTGAAGTTCATGAAAATCTGTCAAGTAGTTTCAGAGGAGTAGTCGCTACAAGTTTTCATTATATAATTCTATGTAAACAAAGATGGCCGCTGACAGCCATGTTTAACATCTAATCAAAATGATTTTTGACAAGGACCAACATCATGTAATGCTGATCATCTTAGAAAAAGTCCCATATCAATATCACTTATAGTTTTCAAGAAGTAGTCGCTACAAACTTGCATTTTGAAAATCTATTTTTAGCCATGGCGGCCATCTTGAATTTCCAGCCGACCTGAAATTTTGCTAGGATCAATTAGACATTAAGAGCAACATTCCTGTAAAGTTTCATGAAAATCCGCCAAGTAGTTTCAGAGGAGTAGTCGCTACAAGTTTTTACTATATAACTCTATGTAAACAAAGATGGCCACTGGCAGCCACGTTTAACGTCGAATCAAAACGATTTTTGATAAGGACCAACATCATGTCATGCTGATCATTTTAGAAAAATTCCCATATCAATATCACTTATAGTTTTCAAGAAGTAGTCGCTACAAACTTGTATTTTGAAAATTTATTTTTAGCCGTGGCGGCCATCTTGAATTTCCGGCCGACCTGAAATTTTGCTAAGATCATTTAGACATCAAGAGCAACATTCCTGTGAAGTTTCATGAAAATCCGTCAAGTAGTTTCAGAGGAGTAGTCGCTACAAGTTTTCATTATATAACTCTATGTAAACAAAGATGGCCGCTGGCAGCCATGTTTAACGTCAAATCAAAACGATTTTCAACAAGGACCAACATCATGTCATGCTGATCATTTTAGAAAAAGTCCCATATCAATATCACTTATAGTTTTCAAGAAGTAGTCGCTACAAACTTGAATTTAAAAAATCTATTTTTAGCTTTGGTGGCCATCTTGGATTTCACATCAACATGAATTTTTGCTAGGATCAACTAGACTTCATGGGCAACATTTCTGTAAAGTTTTATGAATATCCATCCAGTAGTTTCAGAGGAGTAGTCGCTACAAATAAAAGTTAACGGACGGACGGACAGACGGACGGACGACGGACGCGGCACCACGGCATAAGCTCTGCTGATCTCTGATCAGTAGAGCTAAAAAAGGGCATTTTTAACGCGCAAAATTAGTAAAAAAATCTTTGAACTTAGCCTCGCTTTTATGGTATGTTTGCGTAGGAGTTGTCATCAATCTTCTATATCTACTTCTGTGTATTGGGTGAATACAAATAAAATAAAAAAATATTTAGTTCATGTGGTGGTATTATTACACAATGTTCATTGTATAACTTAACTTGCAGTCATTTGAAAAATATTACCATACAGCAAACTAAGGCCATAATAAATTAATTGCTAGATTTTCATCCCCGCCCGCTCCTGCTTTTTTTTTATGTCACCCACGTATTTTTTATATCTTAAAAAAAAAAAAAATAATAATAACAAAAATGCTGGAAGTATGAAACACTATTAAAAATGTGTTTTCAATCTTGGAAGTACACCCCCCACCACCACCCGCCTATTTTGAAACAAATTTGGATGAGAACATAGCAATTAATTTATTATGGCCTGATTAAATTGCTAAATGGTTTGAGTATTGAATTTTCATCAATCTTCTATATCTACTTTTGCTTATAATAATAACAATAAACCATAATTTACTCAGTCGCTAATCAAGTTCCACAAACTTTTACAAACATTAAATATTCCATTCATTAAAAAACAGACAACAACATTTATTCTACTCTCGCAGATCGCGAAAATTAGCAATCATTAATTGCCAATCTTCGGGGGAGTACCTATCTTGTATCATCTCATCAACTCATCAAAGAGCCGATTATAATGCCGCAGATAATTGTCAATAATCCGATAATTACATCCATTATGAAAACTAACATGTTCCAAGTACTACAAAGTCGTTGGTTACCGCAATCCATTACGCCGATTATACTAACAGTGTGTATTCACGGGAACCAATGCTTATCACAAGTGTCACGCGTGATCAGTTACCTGTAGACTGGAAATACGCCGTGGCTAAATCTTGAGATTGTCGGTTTAAAGGTCACATGCGTTTGTGTATCAGGCGAGCAGTTTTAGAAAGGGCACTGCGGGGCGGCATGTAATTAATGCGTTGCGGTATGTAAAGACTGCATGGCGGGGCGAAAAAAGGGCGTGCCGACCCGCCCTGCCATTCCGCATTAGCGGAAACACTAAACAAGACGCGACATCTAGTTTTCCAGACCTTTATTTCATTAACAATAATTAAATCATATGGACCACGGGGCCTCCTTTAGTGCAACTGCATCTATATGCATAATGAATTATCACTATGAAACTAAAGCACGCACATTATGGCGGTTTAATTTGGACTGACATCGATGATGATCCATAATACATGTACCTCCAGATCGCATCCAGTCCCGTTAACACCTTCCTCACACCGGTCGGTCAAAACAACTGTCATGAGGATGCAACACCGGTCTCATTTTATCGGACGCCATGCAGTTTTTACGAAAACAATGGTGTAAATGGCCACATGTTCGCATGTACTTTTCAGAATGTGTCTATATTACTATTTATAATAACCAACATGAAAACCCAAAGAAGCAGCCCAAGCTTCCTAATGAGATGAGGAATAGTTCAATGAAATCTTATCTTGATATCTTTTTCAAAATGTATGTTTTTGAGTGTAAACCAAACTTGATGCCCACCTGTACGACATTACCGTAATAATATAAACCGGAACTTTGAGAAAACTGGATTAACAAGATGCTCAAGTATTGCAATACACGTCCCTTTCAGGACATTTTTTATAGTAAGTGACCTTGACAATTAATGCAATTCCAAACTTGCTTTTCATATAAGCCACCTACACACCAAGTTTCAGACCAATATCTCGTTCCTAAGTGAAGTTAATGAGCAAAAACAGTAGTTCTAATTTTAGTAACAGTGAACTTGACCTTGAAGCAAGCGACCAAAAATGCAATCCCAATCTTCCTTTTCAAATAAGTTACATAAAGTTTCATTACAATATCTCATTCCTAAGTAAAGTTATTGAGCGAAAACCATTTTTCTATTTTTAGTAACAGTGACCTTGACCCCAATGGCCCCAAATGCAATCCCAAACTTTTTTTCATTTAAGCTACCTGCACACAAAGTTTCAGGCCAATACGTCATTCCTACATGTAACAAGTTATTGAGCGGAAATAATTCTTCTTTTTTCAGTAACAGTGACCTTGACTCCAGTGATCATCCCAAATGCAATCCCAAGCTTCCTGTTTATAAAAGCTAACTACCCATAAAGTTTCATTCTTTCCAACATCTCTTCCTTAACTTAAGTTATTAAGCAGAAACCATTTTTCTATTTTAGTAACAGTGTATTTTGTGTATTTTTACAATTTCTGTTGCAATAGAAACCACAATTTTGAAATATTAATAAAAGAAAACGATGTGCATGATCTCCTCACTCCCTTTTACCTACACACAAATTTTCAGTAATTTATCTTTGTTATCAAAGGATCCATATATTTTGTGTATTTCCATTGCCATAGCAACCATTATATTTTTTGTCAAATCAACAAAATAAAATAGCAGGCATAATCCCATCATTGTCCTCTACCAACAAGCCGTTTCATAAAAATATTTTAAATATTTTCCTCATCGCAGGATCCATATTTGTGGGACGGACTGACTGACTGACGGATGGATGGCAAACCTAAAGTCCCCTCCGGTGACACACCGGTAGGGGACTAAAAATGTTAACAATAAGCAAAGTTATCTGAAACAGGGTAGCTGCATGTAAATTGCATAAACCCAAATGTGTGTGATGATTTCCAGACATAACTGTGATTACTGCATGACAAAATGATGACATTATATGTATGGTCTTGTGCATGAATGGCATTTAATGAAGCAAGTCAACAACACGGTCACGGTCCTGTATCATATCACCTATCATTTGAACTGTTACAACAAAACATGTCAGAGACACTTTTTAGACATTGTTTTGCTGTAATGGGCACTTCTCCATAACCAAGCTGAAAATTTTGAGGTTGACAGCAACTGACATTTAACAAGTCATAATGCACTGATAGGAATGATCTATTCCACTACATTATCTACAATGGTTCATCAATATATATTAAGAGCCCTGTTTACCCTTCAAATCTAGACATAACACAGTTTGTGTTGATTGTTCTTCAGTGCTCATGACATAAATAGTATGATGTGTTATTCTGCATGTAAATGTTTATATTTAGGGTGTTTTTTTTATTTTGATTTTTGACCCCATCCCCAAGAGTCCCACAGAATGATGACCCTGCAGGAGAAATTGAAATAGTGTGTAATCTTGCTCAAGCATTTTTTGATATCAACAATCATTATCTGGCCAAGTTTGGTAAAGATTATGTGCATTTAGATTAAAAATGAAGGCAATATCACCTTAATGAGGCAAAATATATATACATATATATATATACCATAATAATCTTTATCAAGGGCCATAACAGTGTTACACAGGCGTTAATTATCTGATGTACATATTGTTGGTTTTTCGAACATTTTTGATCTTTCATTGAAATAAAATAAAAATCAGACCAAGTTTGATAAAGATCTGACGAAAACTGAAGCCCGTGTTACAACTCCATTGTTACATACATGTACTTATCAGATCTAGCTACAATAATATCAACAATCTACTTTTCAATGAAACATATCGCTGTCATGCTGTTGTAAACATGCGTGAAGTTTGAAATCTCAACGGCTGCTGGTGTCTGAGAAATGGATTAAAACTTGAAAACTTGAATGTAAATTAACAAAGTACATGTAGGTCAATTTCGTTAGTAGGAACATATAGACTGGCATCAGTCCTTAATATTATAACCTTTTATTATAGAATTTCCTTAGCACTGAAAGAGGCAAATATCTCCACTTATATATGTTATAAGTTGTATGGTCTTATCTGAACATTGATAAATTCAGCTATGAAGAGTAACAGAGCAAAGAAATAAAACAAGAGGCCCAAGAGGGCCTGTGGACGCTCTACTGTCTAACATGGCTCTTATAACATCAATGAAGCGAGTGACTGCCATTTACGATTTTTTGGAAGTTTCGGGCAAAAAACAGCTTTTGAACTAAATCAAGGGCCGAAACTAAAGAATCTGTTAAAGTTCGGTAAAGATCAAATGAAAAATGAAGGCCCTACCGTATTAAAGAGGGAAAATATAGCATTTTTAACTAAATCAAGAGCCATAACTCCTCTGTTACTGGTCAGACTGGTCCAACATAGAGCTAAAAAAAAAATAAAAAAAAATAATTAAAATTAAAATTAAAAAAAAGAAAAAAAATAATTAAAAAATATTAAAATTAACATGAGGGCCATGATGGCCCTATATCGCTCACCTGAGTTAATTTGAACCAATACATGGCCCTAAAGCGATACCTGAGTACTGGCACATTATCGAACTTCTTCGAAATCTTATGGTCATATACAATATGTGCAAGTTTGGTTAAGATTGTTCAAGAAATGTGGGCTCTGTTGTGTATAGACAGTTTAAGACACTGACAAAGTTTGGTAAAGATCAAATACAAAATGAAGGTGCTAGAGAGTAACACCTTGGGTAGAGCCAAATAAGACCCCAGGGCTACATGTAATATATGAGAGCTGTGTGCTTTATGGTTTTAGAGAAGAAGATTTTTTAAGTTTTTTCCTATACAAGTCTATGTAAAACGTGACCCCTGGGGCTGGGCCAAATATGAACCCAGGGTCACCATTTGAACAAACTTGGTAAAGGACCATAAGAGTATAGTAAATGCGAAATATTAAACCTCTGGCTCTTGTAGTTCCAGAGTAGAAGACTTTAACATGTTTCCTATATAAGTCTATGTAAAACTGTGACCCACGGAGTGGGATCAAATTTTACCCCAAGGTCACCATTTGAACAAACTTGGTAGAGGACCATAATCTAATAGTAAATGCAAAATATTAATCCTCTGGCTCTTGCAGTTCCAGAGAAGAAGATTTTTTTCAGTTTTTCACTATACAAGCCTATGAAAAAATGTGACCCCAGGGTCACCATTTGAACAAAATTTGTAGAGGACCATGAGCTTATAGTAAATGAAAAATATCAAACCTCTGGCTCTTGTAGTTTCCGAGAAGATTTTTTTCCCCCCTATATAAGTCTATGTAAAACTGTGACCCCCGGGGCGGGGACCAATTTGACCCCAGGGTCACCATTTGAACAAACTAAGTAGAGGACCATAAGCTGATGCTACATGTAATACATGAGAGCTCCGTGCCATGTGGTTCCAGAGAAGAAGATTTTTTCAGTTTTTCCCTATACAAGCCTATGTAAAACTGCGACCCCCAGGCGGGGCCAAATGTGACCCCTGGGTCACCATTTGAACAAACTTCGTAGAGAACCATAAGCTTATAGCAACTGCAAAATATTAAACCTCTGGCTCTTGCAGTTTCAGAGAAGATTTTTTAAGTTTTTCCCTATACATGTCTATATAAAACATGTGTCCCTTGTGGCGGGGCCAAATGTGACCCCAGGGTCACCATTTGAACAAACTTGGTAAAGGACTATAAGCTTATAGTAAATGCAAAATATCAAACCTCTGGCTCTTGCAGTTTCCGAGAAGAAGATTTTAAAAAAAAAAATCCTATATAAGTCTATGTAAAACTGTGACCCCCGGGGCGGGGACAAATTTGACCCCAGGGTCACCATTTGAACAAACTAAGTAGAGGACCATAAGCTGATGCTACATGTATTACATGAGAGCTCCGTGCCATGTGGTTCCAGAGTTGAAGATTTTTTTCAGTTTTTCTCTATACAAGCCTATGTAAAACTGTGACGCTCGGGGCGGGGCCAAATGTGACCACTGGGTCACCATTTGAACAAACTTGGTAGAGGACCATAAGCTTATAGCATATGCAAAATATTAAACCTCTGGCTCTTGCAGTTTCAGAGAAGAAGATTTTTTAAGTTTTTGCCTATACATGTCTATGTAAAACATGTGACCCTCGGGGCGGGGCCAAATGTGACCCCGGGGTCACCATTTGAACAAACTTGGTAAAGGACCATAAGCTTATAGTAAATGCAAAATATCTAACCTCTGGCTCTTGCAGTTTCCGAGAAGAAGATTTTTAAAAAAAATAATCCTATATAAGTCTATGTAAAACTGTGAACCCCGGGGAGGGGACAAATTTGACCCCAGGGTCACCATTTTAACAAACTTAGTAGAGGACCATAAGCTGATGCTACATGTAATACATGAGACCTCTGTGCCTTGTTGTTTCAGAAAAGAAGATTTTTAGAAGTTTTTTCCTATAGTGTATGTCTATATGAAAAACATGCAAAATCTCAATATACAAACTTTGGACCCACGGGGCATGGCCACTTTTGAACCCGGGGACTTCATTTGAACAAACTTGATAGTCTAGACGTTGGCGATCATTTTAAAAGAAAAACTGTTGAAATCTGTCCAGCTGTTCTTCAGAAGAAGATTTTATAAGGTTTCAACCATATATGGTAATGGCGGCCATCTTGGATGTCGCGGTGACCTAATTTTAACAAATCTAAAAAGCATTCATCTAAGGATCATCCACGTGAAGTTTGGTCAAAATTGGCCTCGCGGTTTCTGAGGAGAAGTCGTTTGAAGCAAAAGTTAACGACGACGACGGATGACGGACGACGGACGAAGAGTGATCCCAATAGCTCACCTTTGAGCCTTCGGCTCAGGTGAGCTACAAAATAAAAAAAAATAAATAAAAAATATTCAATAATAATTTAAAAAAGAAATTTAAAAAAAAAGTTTGATAACGATCGGATGAAAAATGAAGGCCCTCTCGTCTTAACAAGGCAAAATATAGCGTTTTGAACTAAATCAAGGGCCATAACTAAGCTGTTACTGGTCCGATATGTTTGGTTTTCGAACTTGTCCAAGCTTTCATTGATATTAACAATCTGATAAAGTTTGGTAAAGATCGGATGAACAATGAAGCCTCTATCGTCTTAATGAGGCAAAATATAGCATTTTTAACTAAATCAAGGGCCATAACTCCGCTGTTACTGGTCCGATATGGCTAGTTTTCGAACTTGTTCGAGGTTTCATTGATATTAACAATCTGATAGAGTTTGGTAACGATCAGATGAACAATGAAGCCCCTATCGTCTTAAAGAGGCAAAATATAGCATTTTTAGCTAAATCAAGGGCCATAACTCCGCTTTTACTTGTTCGAAATGGCTGGTTTTCAAACTTGTTCAAGCTTTCAACGACATTAACAATCTGATAAAGTTTGGTAAAGATCGGATGAACAATGAAGCCCCTATCGTCTTAACGAGGCAAAATATAGCATTTTTAACTAAATCAAGGGTCATAACTCCGCTGTTACTAGTCCAATATGGCTGGTTTTCGAACTTGTCCCAGCTTTTATTGATATTAACAATGTGGAAAAGTTTGGTAAAGATAGGATGAAAAACGAAGGCCCTATCATCTTAACGAGGCAAAATATAGCATTTTTAACTAAATCAAGGACCATAACTCTGGTGTTACTGGTCCGATCTGGCTGGTTTTCGAACTTGTCCGAGCTTTCATTGATATTAACAATGTGGTAAAGTTTCGTAAAGATGAGGTGAAAAATGAAGGCACTATCGTCTTAACAAGGCAAAATATAGCATTTTTAACTAAATCAAGGGCCATAACTCCGCTGTTACTTGGCCGATCTGGCTGGTTTTCGAACTCATCCGAGCTTTTATTGATATTAACAACATGTTAAAGTTTGGTAAAGATCGGATGAAAAATGAAGGCCCTATCCTCTTAACGAGACAAAAGTTAACGACAGACGGACGACGGACAACTCGGCGTCCCATAAGCTCTGCTGGCCTTTGGCCAGTAGAGCTAACAAGAAGCAGTCTGAGAGACAGCCATATCCCATGTCGCAATGTTTTTTTCTATGTAGCTGTAGAGCCAATGATGGGGTGCTTTGTTTAATGGAAGTTGTATCACCATACATAAAGCAGAAGGTAAAATGAACAAAAAATGTGACTATAAAAGGCAGTAACTCTAATTTCAATCTCATAGAGCTAATCAGTTATTGTTAACACACTCTGCAATTCCTCTCATTGCCCTCTATCATTGTGTAAAATTCCATTCCAGCACCCGACAAGAATAATAAGAATAAAATAACAAAGGGCAATAACTATCATTTAAATAAACTTATAGTTATGGTTCTAGCATTCTCGACATCCTCTTATTGCTCTCTGTCATTGTGTTTCATTGTAGATCCATTAGTAGTTTGGAGCTATGCTTCGGACAAGAAAATTAAGTATATAATTACAAAGGCCAATAACTCTATTGTTCATGAAGATCGAGTTATGGTTATTGCAATCTTCACTTCATCTACTTGCCATCTATCATTGTGTGATGTTTCATTCCAGTCTAGCAGTTTTTGAGTTGTGCTCCAGACAAAAATTATAAGTATAAAATTACAAAGGGCAATAATTCTCCATTAAATGAAGACAGAGTTATGGTTCCTGCATTCTGCACTTACTCCCTGAGTCCCATAGCGTGAAATTTGATTGCAGTCCCATGATGATTAATAGTTTTCATGTTATGGAGCAGAAACCAATTATAATAATAAGTATAAACTTACAAGGGCAATACATCTAAATTAAATGAAAACTGAGTTATGGTTCTTGTGCTCTGCACGTCCTCTCATTGCCCTCTATCATTGTGTGAAATTTCATTGCAGTCCCTCAAATAGTTTTCAAGTTAATGGAGCAGACACAAATTATAAGTATAAAATTACAAAGGGCAAAAACTTTAAATTAAATGAAAGCAGAGTTATGGTTCTTGCGCTCTGCACATCCTCTCATTTCCCTCTATGATTGTGTGAAATTGCATTGCAGTCCAATTAGTAGTTTTCGAGTTATGCAGCAGACACAAATTATAAGTATAAAATTACAAAGGACAATAACTCTAATTTAGAAGAAAGCAGAGTTATGGTACATGCGCTCTGCATGTCCTCTCACGGCCCTCTATCATTGTGTGAAATTTCATTGCAGTCCAATTAGTAGTTTTCGATTTATGGAGCAGACACAAATTATAAGTATAAAAATTAAATAACAAAGGGCAATAACTCTAATTTAAATAAAGGCAGAGTTATGGTTCTTGCGCTCTGCACATCCTCTCATTGCCCTGTATTATTGTGTGAAATTTGTAGTTTTTGAGTTATTGAGCGGACACGAAACGGGACGGACGAATGTACGGAGGGCATTACTATATCCTCCTTCTGACGGCGATAGGGGATAATAAACAATTTTATGCAGAGTATTATTTAAGTATGATACCAGACAAAGGAACATACTGCTGTTATATAGATGTGTGTATGAAATTTGAAAGCTGTATGGCGTTTGGTATCTGAGAAGTGCAAAAAAAGGGCAATGTCATTCATATTGACCCTTTTTTTCGTTCTCAGAAACACACTGCTGTATAGACGTGAAGTCTGAAAGTTCCACGGTTTTTTCTGAGACCGTTTTAGCCTGGCACAGTTCCGGGTATATTTCTTTAGCGCCCAGCATCAGAATTCCATTTTTATTTGTACTTTGAAATCCCTCTATAGTTTATGACACACAACAATAGTCAGCACCAATTCATACATTAAATTAGCCATTGAAGCATACACTTTAGGCAAACATACATTAAAAGGATTCTGCTCCAATTTGTGTAAATGTGTCTATGACCAGACACACCTGATCTGTCAAATGGTGTGGGTGAACTGTGTCATGAAAACATGGTTTACAACTTCCAGTGTCTGAGAAATGGACCAGGGCCGTCGATCTGTTTTGGGGAACTGCGACCCATACCCTTGGGTGGGGGAATTTTAGTGTGCTTTTACAGGAAAGGGGGAATTATTTTGTGGCCATAATTTTGATTATAATCATTGTTTTAAATAGTCTACATGTTTTATTTGTATTAAATACAGTTCGTACTCGATATTTTACGTACCAGAAGGTTTTTTTTATAATTTTTCTTAATTGTTTATTTTTTTTTCACAGGAAAATTTTGTGTCTGAAATGGGGAAAAAACATACTTTTTGGAGGGGGGAATGCATCCAGTTACTGGACGCAAAATCGGCAGATCGACGGCCCTGTGGACTTAAGAGTAAAACTTTTTTAAGTAGGTAAGAACAGACTCAGGGCTGCCTGTAATAGCCGGCATATATATTATAAAATTTTTTTTTAAATCAGTCTCAAATATTATATAACTACTTCATCATCTGAAAGAATCATGAAATAACTAAAAATCCTGACCTTAATTAGCACCAAAAACAGTAGATTGCATGTAATGAGACCCGATGCTTAACCGCGGGAGCAGAATGCCCGCAGACCCCCTAACAACCTCACTTTCTTTGCTCGATCACTAATGGTAGTCAAATCAAAGTCAGGCCTTTTTCTGCCCATTTTGGGAAAAAGACCCTTGACAAATTGGGAAAATTTACGCCGTAAATTTTGCTCAATTGGGAAAAAAGGTAATCGCTTTACGCCTCAAATTGGGAATTTTCATAAGTTAGTTGTACATAAATATAATGTTGTTTTAATTGCCTGGTTTCAATACATGATTTAAATATTGTTATTTTTATAGTATTTCCTTGTAAACATTTGTATATTTGACCTGACTTTGTAAAAAAAATAAAAAATAAAAAAAAAATAAAAAAATAATGGGGAATTTTATTTCAGAATTGGGAAAAAAAATATATATTTGGCATTGGGAACGGGTCCGATAGTCGGACCCGTGAGAATAGTAGAAAAAGGCCTGAAAGTAGCCACATGTTTCAAAAATTAGAGACAGCCCTGACAATGGTAGACGTTCTAAAAGGTTGTGATTATGTGCTACCCCATTATTATCCCTATTGCCTAAATAGTTAACATAAAGCCAAAAGTTGCCACATAAACCTATGGAATTAACAGAATTTAGTTTTTAATGCTTTTGTTATTGTAGCCCCATAAGCCCAATTTATTTGACATACCGACAGACATGGTAACATTATAAATTCACCCTTTTGCCATTAATCAAAATCCGCTCTCCTTTGTTTGAAGACTTCAAGTTATTGGTGCCTGTCAGTGTGATGTCATATCCGCCATTACCCCACCCACAAATTTCAAAGGAGTTCAGAATTCATAATTTTGATACTATAGAACCTTAGGATAAAAACCGAGTAACACATTTTATCACCTACTGAAAATAAAACAAAATTTCAACATCTCTGCAATGCAAAATTATGAATAATGTATATGATCGATCTCTCAATGTATGCATTAAAGCTTGTTATTTTTTAATAAAATTGTCCCAAATGATTCATAAGTATTTTCAACTCAACCTTTAGATTGAGCTTTTTTCTTCGATTCATTCTGAATTTAACTTTAAAGTGAACTCGCTCAATGTGGGCAATTAATTTACAATGGGACAAGAATTATGTATAAATTTGATCGCTAAATGTATGCATTAAACTTCATTTTTTTTGGATAAAATTTGTCTTAAATGATTCATAAATACTTTCATTTTCACGCTCAACTGTTTATTTGTGGGTTTTTCATTGATTCATTCTGAATTTAACTTGAAAGTGAAATTTACCCCCTAAACGCCTTGATCATCATTTTTGATGCAGACTTCGACTTTTAAGACTTTTTTGTTTTTTCAAGTTCAGAATCCGATGTTACTCACGTGAGTACTGGAGTATGCCACAGTACGCCTATGACAATGCATTTACTAAGGGACAAGATGGTGGGAGGCTCCCCGAGATCGAAATCTCGTGAAAATGAGAGTGAGATTTGATTATGGCAAAATCAAGAATGCATCTGTGGTGAGGCATTATAAATTGTCAAAAAAACTCAAATAGGGTTGGCATAAAAAAAAAATAGGGTCAGTAACCTAGAGCTAGCATGAACATCAGTATTTGGGTATTAGATGGTGGTTTCTGAGAATGACAATTCATGGGTAAAGAACAGACAAGGGATGCACTTTTAAAAATGAAAGCATACCAACACAAACAACTTGACTTTTGACAAAAAATATTAAAATATAAGCTCTGACAGGCTGTTTGAAGACAGAACAAACATGATAGAAATAGTATGAAAGCAGCTTGCGATCCAGTGGGCAATGAAGCCACCTCACACCTACAACAACGCTGTTCAGATCGAGTTATACTGTTGTAAAATGTACAAATATAATGGTATTTACATTGGAGACAGAAAGTCTAGCAGTGATCGAAACAATAAAATTCTAGGGAACGATACGAAATAGACAACCGACTCGAAAAAGAAGATAGGATAAACTCGTACCAGTTTAAAAAGTGTCAAGAAATCTTTCGAATTAAAACGATAAAAGGAAGAAAACTCACCATGGGAAACGAATATCTGCACTGAAAGGACGAAGCTCCAAAATTTTACTCTGCTGGCCGCCATGACACTTGACCTTATTATAGAGGGCGCTCTAAATATATTAAATTAAAAACGAATACATATCATCATCGTCCTCATAGACCTACGCTATAACTTGTGTTAATTAATATGCGAGTGGGGTGGGCAAGGTTGGGATATGTTGTTATCTGGTATCTGGTAACCAGGTGTAAGCCTGTGACTATTATCTGTTATTGCTTAATTTAATGTTATCTATTTTAGCTGATGAAATTAATTCCCTGTTACTGAATGTAAACCAAGATAGTACTTAATAAAACACAAACAAACCAAACACTAAGAAATTGTACACTCTACTAAAACACTAAAAAACAAGACTCACCCAGTGTATCTCCTCTAAAAAAGGTCAGCTCTGCCACCAAGATGATGTAAAAAAGGCAACAATACTGAAAAGGAATGTAAGTCACACAGTAAAATGCATGACATAGAAATATCAACCAAGGAATAGAAAAATTGTTATCAAATTTAAACCCACATAAAGCTGCATGCCCAGACCAAAGGAATCCCATTATTCTGACTCTTTGAAAGAGATTTCTCCTATCCTACAAGTAATTTTCCAGAAATATGTTAAAACTGGAGAATTACCCTCTATATGGAAAAGTGCAAATGTTACTCCTGCATTCAAAAACGGCGACAAATCCAACCCTGCAAACTACCGACCTATCTCCCTCACATGCATACTCTGTAAAACCCTAGAACGTACATGTTGTCGCCTCCTCAATCGTTAAACACTTCAGTATACTAGGAATATTTTATGAACTACAACATGGTTTCCGGGAAAGAATGAACTATTCAAAGGTGTCCACTCCAAGCACAGACCTAATAACAAATTAATATGTCTGTGCTTAATATGTTCCTCCTCGGCCCAATACTGTTTCTTGCATATATAAATGACCTCCCAATAGATGTCAATTCCCGGGTTATGTTATTTGCAGATGACATTGCCATTTACATTACAATCACTTCAGAAAAACAATCAGAAACACTACAAAATGATCTAATCAAACTTGAAAAATGGGAAACAAAATGGGATATGGAATTTAATCCCTTAAAATGCCAAGTCATCCATATCACCATGTGTAAAACACCCATAGACACTTCATACTACCTCCATAATACAAAACTCAAAGCAACAACATCAGCAAAATATATTGGAGTTGACATTTCAGACGATCTAACGTGGAACACACATGCAGAATCACCAAAAAAGAAAATCAAACATTAGGATCATGAAAGTACATTCAGAACCACTTAAGTCTACGGCCTACAAAACGTAAGTCCGACCGCAACTCGAGTACTGCTCCACTGTCTGGTCTCCCCACAATGCATGCTATATAAACCAGTTGGAGCAGGGCAGCTCGCTGGGCAAAACATGACTATGGACAAACTTCAAGCGTCAAAGAGATGCTCCACTTCTTGAAATGGAGAAGACTTGACCAGCGACATAGATCACCAACAGTCTTGTAGCTATCCCACTTGAGGACTATCTGACAATGACGAGCCGACGGTCTAGACACCTATATCCATTTCAATTTAGAGTAATAGGCACGACATCCGGCTATTGTAGGTACTCATACTTCCCCAGAACAATAGTTTACTGGAATGCCCTTCCCCCAGATATCCCCACCTTATCCAACATAGAGCTGTTCAACTTTGCAGTTAGCCTAGTGGAACATGCCTCGCCATAAGTAGCCCCAGAGTTGTTTTTATTTTTAAACTTTACTAACAAAACCATACTAACACGTCTATGTCAGATAGACGCGCGCCATTCCCAAGTCCCCAGCAGGGGTTTGGAATCAATGGAAGATAGATAGATAGATAGATTAAAAGGACACACAAGGCAATCTTGATTTTCTATAACTTGCATTCGTTTAACGATTAATATTAATTATAAGAATAGTATCTTGCATACGGGGGGCATTTAATAAATTCTGTCACTAGTGTTATACATCAACAGATATTACGAATAATGTGTAATTTTCTGTTATAACCCTTCAGCGTACTAGTATTCCCCCTTAACAGATACACAGCTATCCATGACTTAAATGCCGCAAAGTAATCTCCCTTTGGTATACTATTGAAACACTGACATATTGCGCTACCAAGAGCACTTCTAGAAGCATAACGTTTCCCAGAGAGCATTTTTGTCAGCAAAGAGAATAAGAAAATGTCACAGGGACTGAGGTCGGGTGAGTAAGGTGGGTGGTGAAGCTGTACTACTTTTTCTCGCTTCAAGAAAGACTGGACAATTTGGCCTTTGTGAGCTGAGGCATTATCATGAATAAGCTGGATGCCATTCAAAGCTTTACTTGGACGTTTTTTTTGTAGAATTGTTTGACATATTTAAGAACTTTGTCTCTGTAAAACTTATCTGTAATGGTTCTCCCTTCGTTGCATGGTATTTGTACCACAGGTCCACTAGAATTAAATGGCATAAAGAACATTTTTAGTGCTTTTTATCCGCTTGGCAATCACTGGCCTTGCCTGATTTTGTCTTAAACATTGCTTGTTATTCATGCGACGCTGAACCTCAAGATAATACACCCACGTCTCATCTCTGGGATTACAATCTTCAAATTTCTTCAGGATTTTTTTTGCGCACATCAAACGTTTGGCTTTTTGTGCAGATGTCAGCAAATGAGGGACCCATCTAGCACAACGTTTCCTTAATTTCAAACAGCTAGTCAAAATGTGACGGGTCGTGCCTTCTGAAATGTCCACCCTATTAGCTCTCTCAGAAACAATATAACGCCCATCCTCCTCTACCATTGCCTTTACTGCAGCAATATTCTGTTTTGTTGCTGCGACAACTGGCCTGCCTGTCCGGTTGTCTTCGTTGACGTCATTTTTACTATCTTTAAAAATTTTAAACCACCTAAAAACTGTTCTCAAAGTAACGGCAGAACTCGGCATGAATCTCCTTTGGGGGTACTTTTAAAGCAACCCGGGCTTTAATGTAAGCTTTAATTGAAGCCCTGATTTCTTATTTTTCTCCAACTTTCATTATATCTTTAGACAATAGCCTCTATACATGAGTGCATATAATTTAACAGTGAATAACTATGTCAATTTTAATCGGATTAAATCGAGATTTGGTGTGTACGTGAGTATTGAATGGTCTTGAAATGCACGATATTTGTGTGTAGTTATGTCATGTTTTTTCTACGGAGGCCAATTATTGACAGAATTTATTGAATGCCCCTCGTATGTATAAGTAATTATTGATTATATTGCACCAATAATATATTAAACCTACGTTAGAATAAGATGAAACAATGAACAATGAAACTGTTATGCAAGCAGGTTTGAAGTCAAAATGATACTGGACAAACAAAACGAGACGCTAATTTCAATGCTTGATAACCACTTAAAGAGTGTCCCTTTAAGACTATGTATTTATTTATGAAAACAAAAACAAAAAAACTCTGTATTTACTGTTGACTATTATCGGCAATCAGTATCGAACGAGAGACAGTTTGTAATCCCACCCACCCATATACATCCCTCCCTAGTCCTCCCCACCCCACAATATTTGGGTTTATTTTATTTACTGTTAACTGTTTTTAGTTTGTTTAATTAATTGTTGCAGCACCCACCACCCCCACATCCAGCCCCACCCCCACCCCCACACACATATGTGTAAGGTATCTGATTAGCTGAACCGACATCACAACCCCACCACCACTACTACCACCACACCCATCACTATCATTATTAGACTGCGAAGTAGCAACAGCAATACCACCACCACCACCACCACCACCACCACCACCATTCGTATCGTCGTTAACGACCCATCCGACGTTCCCACCAACATCGTCAACAACATGCTAGCAGTAGCATCACCATCAACATATTCTGTAATTTATTTTAACCATATGAAACTTTCAATTCCTTTCCGATTTCTTATTGCGAAACTGGGTTTATTCCACAGGTTCCTATTACACAGGGTTCTTATAATAAAATGTAAGAACATATTATAAAAGAATACAAATAGCGAACAATGAATGGGCATTTTCATATCACACCCAGTATCGTCCCGAGACCGTCATATCAGCCCGAGATCTTTATGGGTCGAGGGCCGATGCAGGATGTGATATGAAAGTTCCCATTTCTTATTCTATTTATCATATACTTTTCAAAACAAAAAACAGCTTTTTTAGAGACTGGCTTTTTTTTTATTTCATACGTTTTAGGATCGTTAAAGACTTAACTAACACAATCGAAAAGAGCCAACCCCTAAACAATACTTTCTTCTATTTGTATGCGATTTACTTAAAAAATAAGCCAGTCCCTAAACATATTTTGTTTTCTCTACTTGTAAGAAGAATATAAATACACATACTCTATTAAGAGCCTTTAAAGACCTTTAATAAGAAAAGTAAATAAAAAGGGTCAGTTCCTAACAAGGGTTTCTTCCATTTTATGCGTTTTAGAACTTCTTAAAACATTTACTAAAAAAAAGTGTAAAAAGTCGTATTAGCCCTAGGGTTGATATCCTAATATGAGAAGTGAAACATAGAACGTATTTACATGCAAAAGTTTGTTATTTGTTAGCATTGAAATATGTGATACACCTTTAATCAATATAATAATATACTGAACAAAAACGAAACTTCCGCTGATGTTGATGCTGATTGTCTAGACAGCAAAACAGGAAAATATTAACGAATTAGACAGACCGCCAAAAAAAGTCCAAACAAAGATGTTTTTGAAAAGTTAGCGAAATTTGTCCGAGACAATATTCTCTATATGTTTCTTACCAAAAACATCACAAAAAAACACAACATAGATTGTGTAGATGGCAGCTTTTGATTATCAACATTCATCAATTTACCTCCCTTTAACATTTCCATATCATCCATAAAATATTATTTCTTTGCAAATTTGAAACTGTTTAATGGGATAATTAGTACTCACTAAAGTGTGCTTACAAACATCAAACATTGTTTTATTAAAACACTGTTTAAGCTTTTATACGCCCTCAAAAACTGGCCTATGGAAATTCCAGCAAAAAAGTCGGAAGTTTTTTTTTTGTTCAGTATATTTGAGCAATGTTTTAAAACTACCTTTTCTATTCCTAAAAACGAGATTATTGAGTTCTATACATACATGCATCGAGATAATATAATAGTTGGGAGCAAATTAGAATCATTTTTTAAAAAGTGAAAAACTGTTCTTCCAAACCTATGTTCTTACGGCAGCACAACTGACCTTAATATTTGGCATTCGCCGAAGTATAGTGGTAGAGTGTTGGACCCATGATTAAAACGTCGTCTGTTCGATTCCCGCCAAGACCATATGTATGTGTTGTGTCCCTGAGCAAGACACTTGGTCTGCATTTGCTTAGTACTGGTTCTACCAGGAAGACATCGAGAGTGATTGAAATAATTTCATAGAGCGTTCGTTACAATCGATGTAAAATAAATACGTTTAAACTAAAATTGTCAGATTTTGAGGCAAAACTTGGGGAAATCTAATAAAAGTGTTGATTTCTTTAATCCATTTGGGAGCACTTGGCTATAAAATAAAAAGTAGATTTATGAGCTATTTAAACCGTATTTCCCACCTCACCAATCTGATCTAGCTATAGCTAAAACGTCAAGTGCCATAGTGCCATAGTAAATGAAATGCTATGTTTGTTTGGTGTTTAGAGTAATTTCTAGCACATTTTAGGCTACGTTTGACTGTCGATTTTTTTATTCGTGGATGTAGACCACTCACTTATTCCTGTATAGAACCAGTGAAATCGACTTTTAATTTATACACACTGACACATGCACATATAAACAGCTGTTCAAATCGTTAAAGTTGATGAATTATTCATACAGATGAAAACAATTTTACTTTTAATAAAACCGTTTTAAAGACACTATTATTGTTTAGAAAGTGTCTATAGGACTATTTTCTACATTCATTTAATAGACCATAATTAAAAATATAGTTTGTTTGCCCGAACAAGACCTTTTTATCAATAAAAATCGTTACTATTTTTTTTATATGTAGAAATGCAAAAGATCTCTGTCAGCCAAGCGTATTGCTAACGCCCCCTCACCACTTCACCCAACCCACGCCCCCAAATATATACCTTTGAACATGATTATTGTGTTTAGCCTGTCATCTGTTTGGTCTGCCCTTCAACTAGCAATTAAAACGTGGCATTGTGCATTCTTAAAACTGCCGTAGACACTTCCAAATTGAATATGGTTTGTGTGGTGGTGATGGTGGGAGTCAACATGGGGAGATCGATATAAAACACCCAATATGCAGCCTCAGTGGGGAGATCGCTATAAAACACCCAATATGCAGCCTCAGTGGGGAGATCGCTATAAAACACCCTATATGCAGCCTCAGTGGGGAGATCGCTATAAAACACCCTATATGCAGCCTCAGTGGGGAGATCGCTATAAAACACCCTATATGCAGCCTCAGTGGGGAGATCGCTATAAAACACCCTATATGCAGCCTCAGTGGGGAGATCGCTTTAAAACACCCAATATGCTGTCAGTGGGGAGATCGCTATAAAACACCCAATATGCAGCCTCAGTTGGGAGATCGCTATAAAACACCCAATATGCAGTCTCAGTGGGGAGAACGCTATAAAACACCCAATATGCAGCCTCAGTGGGGAGATCGCTATAAAACATCCAATATGCAGCCTCAATGGGGAGATCGCTATAAAACACCCAATATGCAGCCTCAGTCGGGGGATCGCTATAAAACACCCAATATGCAGTCTCAGTGGGGAGATCGCTATAAAACACCCAATATGCAGCCTCAGTGGGGAGATCGCTATAAAACACCCAGTATGTAGCCTCAGTGGGGAGATCGCTATAAAACACCCAATATGCAGCCTCAGTGGGGAGATCGCTATAAAATACCCAATATGCAGCATCAGTGGGGAGATCGCTATGAAACACCCAATATGCAGCCTCAGTGGGGGACCTCAGTGGGGATATCGCTATAAAACACCCAATATGCTGCATCAGTATCTCAGTGGATAAGGTCTTGTGTTAGAGTTACCGGACAAGGACATCCGCCATTTTACCGGGGCTAAATTATAAGAATCTTTCATGGGTATCTGCCGAGGTTCCGATTAAAACACTTATACCGAGGGTTGGAATTCCCTATCTGAACCGAATACCCATGATAGATTCTTTTTCTTGCATATCAGAGACACGTTGTGCTAGCTACTAACGTTTTGCATGTCCCTAGCAGGGGCGGATCCAGGATTTCAGCTTAGAGGGGGCGTAAGATTTTGGTAAATTTTCGGGTCCGTTTCTAGCCTCATAAAACGGTTGCGGTAGTGCATTGATAGGGTAAAAAAGTCCGTTTTCAAATAAAAGGAATTATCAATGTGTTAATTAAACCACTCATCAGCCATTATGCGTCGAGCGAGCGAAGCGAGCGAAAAAAAAATTGTTATCCTGAGGGCGTGCATCGAAATTGTTTGATATTTTATCTACAGTAACTTGGACATACATGTATGAATAAAAAAAAGTCCGTTTTCAAATAAAAGGATTTAACAATGTGTTAATTAAACCACTCATTAGCCATTATGCGTCGAGCGAGCGGAAAAAATAATTATACTGAGGGCGTGCATCGAAATTGTTTGATATTTTATCTACAGTAACATGGACATACATGTATGAATAAAAAAAAGTCCGTTTTCAAATAAAAGGATTTAACAATGTGTTAATTAAACCACTCATTAGTCATTATGCGTAGAGCGAGCGAAGCGAGCGAGAAATATTTTTATACTGAGGGCGTGCATCGAAATTGTTTGATATTTTATCTACAGTAACATGAACATACATGTATGAATAAAAAAGTCCGTTTTAAAATAAAAGGTTTTAACAATTTGTTAATTAAACCACTCATTAGCCATTATGCGTCAAACGAGCGAAGCGAGCGAAAAAAAAAAAATACTGAGGGCGTGCATCGAAATTGTTTGATATTTTATCTACAGTAACATGGACATGTATGAATAAAAAAAGTCCGTTTTCAAATAAAAGGATTTAACAATGTGTTAATTAAACCACTCATTAGCCATTATGCGTCGAGCGAGCGAAAAAAATAATTATACTGAGGGCGTGCATCGAAATTGTTTGATATTTTATCTACAGTAACATGGACATACATGTATGAATAAAAAAAAGTCCGTTTTCAAATAAAAGGATTTAACAATGTGTTAATTAAACCACTCATTAGTCATTATGCGTAGAGCGAGCGAAGCGAGCGAGAAATATTTTTATACTGAGGGCGTGCATCGAAATTGTTTGATATTTTATCTACAGTAACATGAACATACATGTATGAATAAAAAAGTCCGTTTTAAAATAAAAGGTTTTAACAATTTGTTAATTAAACCACTCATTAGCCATTATGCGTCAAACGAGCGAAGCGAGCGAAAAAAAAATATACTGAGGGCGTGCATCGAAATTTTTTGATATTTTATCTACAGTAACATGGACATGTATGAATAAAAAAAGTCCGTTTTCAAATAAAAGGATTTAACAATGTGTTAATTAAACCACTCATTAGTCATTATGCGTAGAGCGAGCGAAGCGAGCGAGAAATTTTTTAATACTGAGGGCGTGCATCGAAATTTTTTAATATTATATCTACAGTAACATGGACATACATGTATGATCCGGAATTTTTAGGGGGGGCGCGCGCCGGGTGCGCCCCCCCCCCTCCCCCCCCCCTGGATCCGCTAGGGTCGAGATAAAATTCACGCGCGCCAACATCCGGTATGCAGGAAAACATGCAAAACGTTAGTAGCTAGCGGCGTCGACGCACAACATGTCTCTGATACATTCTCGCCCTCGATCGGTACTAGTATCATCTCTCGTGTTTGGCGCTTGGAATTATGTGTGTGTGTGTGGGTGGGTGGGGGAGGGAGGGGGGGTGGGGGGGGGGGAGTAGTCCGGTCAAACATGGCGGCCCCCATCACGCAGGACACGCCAGTGAAGACGATATTCAACAAAGACAATCCTTGCACGTATGGAAGAATCGTGTGAATATTTTTTATGGTGCATGACTTTGACTTCATTTAGAAGTAATATGAAATAGGCAATGCCTAGATAACAGGAAATAATTTAATTAGAACGCGTTATGTTTCAGTAGTGCATGTGCACACCGAATTACTGCACCGCGGATGAAGTCCTGAAAATCAGGAGGGCACCTGCCGAATTTGAAAAATTCGATATGACGTCAGTATGGTCTCTGATATCCAAGGAAAAGAATCTATCATTGGTATTCGGTTCAGATAGGGAATTCCAACCCTCGGTATAAGTGTTTTAAAAACACTTATACATCAGGCTGGAATTCCCTACCTTCACCGGATACCCATGAAAGATTCTTATAACCTCTGTCCAGCGCGGGTTCGTTCCCTGGCGGAGCAGGTCTGATGGGAAAATTCATCCTTCATCTCATCTGCCTCTGAGATTGCTGTCCCAATATAACCCAATACTGAATGTTGTGTTAACGGGACGTAACCCTTTATAACACTGCTTTGCTATGGTGAGTTTCATGATACGTATTGATAGTAACTAGTACTGATAATATTGTACTGCACAAACTCAGGGACGTACATTTGTAGCTTGGCATACTCCCTTACTTCCGGGAGTAACTTGGAAAACAAAAAAGTTGAAAAATACAATAAAATCAGAAGGGCGAGTGGAGTAAGGTTGAACATCATCAATTTTTTGCGAGCATAAAATGTCTATACATGTATTCATGATATCGTTTGTATGAGCACTATTTTGGTCAAAAGATGAAACAACATTATCTTGGGAGGGCCCCGAACTCTCGTTGTGGAAGGGGGACACACCTACTCATAAACCATCCCCACTTTGCGCTTTACACCTCGTATTAGGAGTATGTTGAAAACAGGTCACGCTACGCCCCTGAAACTATATGACCCCATATTAAGAAAGACTACCAGGTTAGCGTTAAGTCCACACATCTGGAGAGATTCTCACACTCTTATTGAGGCCCCGGTTACAAAGTATAGTGTTCATTTCATAAAACTAAATAAGCCATGACTCCACAGAATAACACTTCAGATAACGAGATTCTAAGTGACACATGTTTGGAACGGCCAGTTTCAGAAGGTGATGGTGAAAATCCGAATGATCCTGTCAAAAACAAACAAAAGAAACGCTGATGAATAGCTCGAATTTTAAATAATGTTGACTCACAACACGAAAAGGAAATATGATCAGATCAAATGTTTGCTCCCATGGCCTCAATTTTCTGTTTAACCAAATTCACCTAAATGTAGGTAAGCAATATTATTCATGACGTAAACATGATACATATAACAACCCACCTTATGTTTAGTTTAAAAACAATAAACAAAAAGTACATGCAGTGTATACAGGCCGGATATCATTAATAATTATGTTGTGCGTACATGGTAAGTTATTTTTAAACAATATTTTGGAAAAAAATATTATTTTGCAGTTTAAAGTTATTCCAGACGGTATATTACTATGCCCAACATAAGTTAGTACCAATTAGGCGTATATGTTTTTGTTTGAAAAAACCCTAAAAATAGTAGTATTTTTTGATGAACCTAAATGTATTTTTGATGAACAATAATTATTTGATGAAGAAGTTTTAAAGGCTCACAACTGCCAAATAATGCATGTTTACTTCAATATCTTTCAATTGCAGAAATAATAAATAAAATGAAAACTTATTTTGCAAACATAAGTACAGGTTTAAAAGTTGATACTACACTTGCACAAACCAATTTTAGCAAATTGGCGGACTTTATTGAGTCAAGAGTTCCTTCAAATGTTAAATTCTAGATTCCATTAATGAAACATGATGACATTATTAAACTTTTAAACACAATGGATGTAACCAAAGCCACTGATATCGATGGATTAACTCCTAAAACAGCAAAGCTCGCAGCAGAAGTTATAGCACTTTCACTATTAAATATAATAAATATATGTTTTCATACAGGGACCTTTCCTGACATATTAAAATTAGTAAAAGGTATTTCCAATTCATAAAGGTGGCGCTACCGATGACCTAGAAAAGTATAGGTCCATCTCAATTTTCAAGGATTATTGAAAAAACATGTCACAAAACACCTATTTGCATATTTGAACAAATACAAACTACTTCATACTTCACAATCTTGGTTTCGACAGAAACATTCATATCAAACAGCGCTTACAAAACTTATTGATAAATGGCTAAAAGAAATTGACGATGGAAACATAATAGGGGCAATATTGTTCGATCTAAAAGAAGCCTCCGACATTACTGTCCACACAGTTCTGCTGCACAAACTTGCGTTATATAACATAGGTCAATCGTCTATGAACTGGTTTACCTCTTATCTCCTTAACATATCACAATGCAAGATATCTGGCAGAGAAATATCTTCCAAAAAATCAGTCCAAAGCGGAGTCCCACGTGGATCTGTTCTCGGACCTATACTTTTCTTATTATTTATGAACGACCTGCCCCTTCATACTGGTGAAACTAGCACAGACCTTTTTGCTGGCGATACAGCTTTACACACATCTCACAAAGACACGTCAGTTGTAGAATCACGTTTACAAACTGTTGCTCTTGGTTTTCTCTCTTGGTGCAATGACAATACAATGCTTTTAAACGTAAATAAAACGTTCACAATGCATGTATGTACTAAACTTATGACCAATAAAGCAGATAACATAAATATTATCTAAATATGTCAACAAATATATTTTGAAGTCGTACTATAACTCATATATACTACCGATTTTGGATCTACGGTTACATTATATGGACCAACTCAAACAAAGACCGAATAGTTAAACTACAAAAGGGTGCAGCAATGCTTATTTTAAAAGCTGACCTTTTAACACCATCTGAGCAAATGTTTAAATTAAATTGGTTATCATTCCCTAAACGTGTCCAGTATCACACATGCCTACTGGTTTACAAATCATTAAACGGTCAAACACCAGAATAAAGTAATCACCTATTAATAAATGCCTCAACACTTCGTATGCGGACACTACGATCTAATAGCAAATGAGAACTTGCATATCCTAGATCACGTACATCTTACTATGATAATTCTTTTTCTGTATGTGGTCCTAAAGAATGGAACTCTCTCCCCGTCGAAATTAGACAATCACCATCTCTTCACCAATTCAAGCGATTGCTAAAAATCACCTCATGAAATTGTAAAATTATAACTTTATTCTTGAAACTCATGGAAGCCTAACTTTCACATCCGGCAAGAGTGTATGTGATGTGAGATATACTCAATACTATAGAGTGTGATGTTCACAACATTAGCGGTAGTGTTTACTATCTTTCACATTTGTTGAGATATGTTCAATGATAGAGTGTTTGGTTATCGCAACTTTAGCAGTAGTATTCCACCATCTTTCACATTCTGCAAGAGTGTGTGGTATGAGATGTACTCAATACTGTAGAGTGCGATTGTCACATCATTAGTAGTAGTCGTATTCCACTATCGTTCACATTCTGCAAGAGTGTGTGGTGTGAGATGTACTCAATACTGCAGAGTGTGATTGTCACATCATTAGTAGTAGTCGTATTCCACTATCGTTCACATTCTGCAAGAGTGTGTGGTGTGAGATGTACTCAATACTGTAGAGTGTGATTGTCACATCATTAGTAGTAGTCGTATTCCACTATCGTTCACATTCTGCAAGAGTGTGTGGTATGAGATGTACTTAATACTGTAGAGTGCGATTGTCACATCATTAGTAGCAGTAGTATTCCACTATCGTTCACATTCTGCAAGAGTGTGTGGTGTGAGATGTACTTAATACTGTAGAGTGCGATTGTCACATCATTAGTAGCAGTAGTATTCCACTATCGTTCACATTCTGCAAGAGTGTGTGGTATGAGATGTACTTAATACTGTAGAGTGCGATTGTCACATCATTAGTAGCAGTAGTATTCCACTATCGTTCACATTCTGCAAGAGTGTGTGGTGTGAGATGTACTTAATACTGTAGAGTGCGATTGTCACATCATTAGTAGCAGTAGTATTCCACTATCGTTCACATTCTGCAAGAGTGTGTGGTATGAGATGTACTTAATACTGTAGAGTGCGATTGTCACATCATTAGTAGCAGTAGTATTCCACTATCGTTCACATTCTGCAAGAGTGTGTGGTGTGAGATGTACTTAATACTGTAGAGTGCGATTGTCACATCATTAGTAGCAGTAGTATTCCACTATCGTTCACATTCTGCAAGATTGTGTGGTATGAGATGTACTTAATACTGTAGAGTGCGATTGTCACATCATTAGTAGCAGTAGTACATCTCACTATCCGATCACACTTCTGC